>CM076570.1:1059390635-1059639494 GCA_034641835.2 Pinus albicaulis
CCTAGTTACTGTATAAAAAAATATATATATATTTAAAGCCTAGCACTCATCTGGTAAATTATAGGGTCGGTCTCTACACTGTACTCATATACCTGCAACTTACTCTTTAAGATTGTTAATCATTTTCAAAGCAAAAACAAGTTTTCTTCTGAGATTAAGTACTTCCTCTAACTTGTCTTCTTCTGAATCAGTAACTCCATCTGACATCACAAAGGTTGTTTTATTATCATACTCATCTCCTGACACATCATTATATCCTTTAGAAATAAGATTCGTTGTTAGTTCTCTTGATGAACAAACTTCCTATTAGTTCTCTCGATTGCCGACATATTATTCCATACTTCCTTTGTAGTTGCATAATGCATAACCTTCTCTAATTTTGAAAAAGGTAGGTTACCAATGATTTCATTTAATATTTGGTTATTCTTTTGCAATTTTTCAGTCGATGGGGGAGTTTTAGTGCAACCATAACATACTAAATGTCAAACATCAGATCCAAGGTCCATTGACTTAAACTTCATCTTTTCTTTCCATTCCTGATAGTTAACATCATTAAGTACCAACATACCTTTATTGTCCATATTCACTGACTTGGCTTGATCTGCTACAGATTCTTCCTGACCTATGAATGCAAATATTGCCACAGCAACATATGCATCAGTGGACTGGCCACTCCATTACAGATGCTTGGGATCACTGGTGGCATGCTGTTACTCCCCACAAATTTCGAAATTTACCCATTCTTATTTGCTGGAACATTTGGATGGCTCGCAATCGGTCCATCTTTCATGACATCCCACATCACTGGCCCTCATCTGCTGACCATATCCTTTCCATCTATCATTTTATCCCTGATGACCCACCTCCTCCTTGTCCCTATATCATCACCCCCGAGATCATTGATCACTCATATCCTGGGGCATATTTTGACGAATATACACAGTCTCATGGTTGTGGTGGTGGGTTTATTCTTCATCTCTCATATCATCATTACTATAAAGTCAAAATTGGACTTAGTCGCGGCACCAACAATTTTGCAGAACTATCATGCCTCCTGTGCTTACTTCAGTTGGCCATCACCAAAGATATACATACTCTACAAATTTTTGGGGATTCCAAGATTGTCATTGACTGGTTTTCTGATCTATCGACATGTCACACACACACACTACAAAATATATTAGCTGAAACACGACTGCTCAAAACAAAATTTGATCATATTTCATGTCGGCACATTTTCAAGGGGAGGAACATTATTTCCGACCTCCTTTCCAAAGAGGCGACGCACCTATTGACTGCACATATGGAGGTACAAGAACAGAACGAGCATGCATACTACCAGTTCTTCCACATACCTTTTGATTCTGCACTCGGGCAGGAGGATGGCCCCCGATAGATTATGCAGCTGAACAAAAAACACACTTTTGATTATAGTTTATTTTTGTATATATATCGATCAGACTTATAGTGGACGTATGTATATATGAACACATAGCGGATGTATTTTTTTTCTAAATATTCTCAGCACTATCTATTTGGCAACTTCAAGTTGATCTGCATATGCTCACGCATATACAACATGTAACTATTATTTACAATAATAAAAGCTACGATTTTTCCTGTGGAAAAAAAAACATACGCATCAGTGTTACTACTTTCTCGATTTGATCTCTTCTTTTGTGTTTCTCTCTTCGTGTGCTTTCTTCCCATTGTCCCAGATCCACTCTTAAGCAGTTAAGCTTCTACTGGAGCACCTGCTCTTATATAAATTGTAGGGAAAAATATTAAGAGGGGAGGGTGAATCAGTATTTTTAACTCACTTTAAATTTTCATTCATATTCTGAATTATGTATGTTATTGTTTTTTATGCAACCAGTGTATATATGCGACACTAGTGAATGCAAACAACGTATATCCATTTTACATAATTTTACATAAATTTCATCAGGGAGTTAACTTAAGCATTCCATTATGAATTCATTAAACATTCAGTGTGCATTAAAGAACAAATAAATCACAACACATAAGCAACACACACAGAACACCGGTATTTTAGGTGGAAACCCAATGTGGAAGAAAATCATCAATGTTGTCGTCTTTCTCTTCTTTTATTATAAAGGAAAACTTCATTACATTTTGTACTAGTGCAGACTCTTACCAGCACGCAGGCACCCACCTACAGGAGGCTACAACCTCCACTCGTTCTCCAGCACCTACTGGAAGAGAGTTACAACCCTATGATCTCGTTTACCGACTCCTATCGGAAGGGATCACCTACCACTGGAAGGAAGCTTTGACTCTCTTACTGAAGGCTCCAACCCTCGGCACTTCTTGTGGACCACGTTTCATAATATTTCAGACTAGATCCACTTGACTCAAAACATCAAAACTTGTACACCACCTTTCATCATATTTTCAAACTAGACCCACACCTAACATTATGCTCAATACGAAATCAAATATTAAATCTGAAATATAATCACTTAAACAATTGAATTAGTGAAACATCATCAAACCAATCACTGAAACAATTGAATCAATGTAACATCAGCAAACCAATCACTGAACTGAGTCTCAACCAATTATTGCAACCAGATCAAACCAATCCATAACAAATATAAACCATCCAGATCAACACATCATAGGACATGCACAAAAGTCATCAACTGTCATCAACCAACAGCACTACAAACCCTGACCAAATTTAACTTCAAATTATATATGTTATTGTTCAAAATAAAACCCATGTATATATGCACTTCCTTTGTATAACAGCTGCGTACAAATCTCAATCCACTGAACACTGAATCATTGTAACAATGAACCAACCACTAAATCAAGTACTGAATCAATCACAAATTATTGAACCAATTATAGGTCATTATAGTTGATCAATATATCAATTCACAACCAAATCAACTCAATCAATATTGTCAGACAGAGATCAGTATGATTAAGACATCATTGACAGATAGCAGCAAACAGAACATATATCACCAATTGTCAATCATTAAGCAACAGTTCAAACCCTAGTATATATACATGATTTCCATACAACAAATCAACATATGTACGCGACTACCATGCATAGCGCCCACGTATAGATCTTAAGATACTGAAAATTGTATCTCATAATATATATGTGACTATATAAAGATAAATCCACGTATGTACGCAACCATTCAAAAGAAAACTAGCATACATAAATTTAAATCACTGAAACATACCTTCGCTACAACCACAACTCACACGCCGCAACCTTTACTGTCATACATTCATATCATAACATCATAATAATCACAGATCTATCATTATTAGCTACTTAGACATTTGCAACAAATAAATCGATCAATCATATTTCAACATATATTCAAATATTTCAGATCTGAGTCATCTCCTTGCTTCCTCGTGTATCCATGTTCCATATTAGATCACACATTAATAATCCATTCACTTGCACACCTTACACCTTCATATCCATCTTCTTATATAGATTTAGCCTTAGTTGCCTTAGGTAAATCCCTTGGTAATGTCGTTACTATTCTTTGATGGGATCAAATAAACGGAGTTGCTCCAATTATTGTGGGCCAATACCCTGGAAATGACCCCTGGTATCCAGATTACCATGGTTCAGATTATGTATGCGACTTTCACTTACAAGACCTGCATATGTACGCGGCCCTTCTTCATAGGAACCACATATACTTTCCCAAACTTCATTTTTGTCACTCATGTGTGACTAAATTGTCATTTCTCTTCCTGTATCATCTGTAGCATCTATACAAGTCTACATTAGCTCCACAGTCATCAATGTTGACATCAAGTACATCTTTATTAAGCAAGTTGTCATCAAAGACAACACATTAGCCATAATGCTAACAAATCATTCTTTGGAATCAAAGGTTTCATATAGCCAATTTTAAGAATGCAAAAATATTTCTTTTCATTCGATGATATTGTTCTTAGTTTTACCTTATCTACATTTATGTTTGCAGTCACTAGCATTTGTTTATATTGTCTACATTTATATTTGCAAGCACCAAATTTCACTTTTGTTCTATACTAAAAATTGCTTGCTAACTAGTTTCCATCAACAAACTGTGCAAATGACTTTTCTTTTATTTTGTTTGTTCCCTGACCATTTCACAATATATATTTACATAAAAAAAATTATTTGTTATCTCTAGCATTTCCTCTTTACTAATTTCTAAGATTTTTTATCATACAAACAAATAAAAAAAGTTAAAACTTGCATAACAAAATTCCAAGTAGATCAATGAATTATAAACTTTTATTATTATAGTACCAATTTTTTATAAAAATTAAAAATTTCATTCCTATTCACTTTATAAACATTTATCATCATAGTATCAATTTCCAATAAAAAGAAAAAATAACATTTCCACTACTTTACTTTAAAAATATATAATATTTTTATACTCTATAAAAATATACATGTTTTAATCTATTTCATTAAAGTTCATCATATGACTTGTGAAAATCGACCGTTACATAAAATAAACCCAATTGATATCCCACCTCCACTGATATTTTAAGCTTCAAGAAACAATCACTAATTAATATAATTTCAATATTAAACCAACAAACACGTATTCGAATTCGAACTCGAACACTCACTCTTACACTTCCAGGGACCTTTTGCCCAAAACCAAACTGGGGCATACCCAATGTACCCACTAACATCAGGTTCTCTCATTCTAGTGGCTTGTCAACTTATTTTACAACGTATATAACAGAGTAAAGTATAAACTGGGGAAGAAAATATTAAACATAATTTAAATCCGGTCGACTGTACACACCTTTCGCCCTAACTTATCATAATGTCTCTATGAAGTGGCATCATCTAATGGGCAACTTACAGAACTTGGATAGCAACTGCTTATGCTTTGAACAGTAAACGATTCTTTGTCCCTTGAAACTGTGTCCTCGCCTCAAACTCAACAGGGTGCAGTAAAAACTTTACAGTAAATAGAAACTGGCAGTTACAATTCTGCAAAAATCAACATTCACGATGCTAGATCCCTTGGGCCTATAAAAACCCTAAACCTTTCTTTCAAACACGATATATTAACAATTATACGAACTTCATTCTCCACTCCACACTAAAAGATATATTTCGGGTTACTAATCAACTGAGTTACATTGAAATCAAGAACAGCACAGTGAGTTACCTTGAAATCAAGAACAGCAACAGGATTTCTGAACACTTACTAGACTTTAGAAGGGTGTACCAATGTTTAAGCTTTTTCTCCCTTCTCCAAGGTTAATTCTTCTGTACCCGTTGTTTTCTGAATGCAGAAGGAACTCCTGCCATACAGTGTCTCATAAACTGGCCTTATCCGGATTGTAAGAATAATGCTCATCAGAACCCCAAAAGCACACACCCCTGCCATGATAAGAAAGGTAAGCCTGAAGCAATTAGGTCCTAAACAGTCAACATTGGTGTCACCCATGGTCGTTCGATAGGAATGGCCAGCCTGCCTTTGAGCTTCTTTATCGTATATGTATCCAGCAAGGAGACCAGAAAAGAGGAAAGCTCCCAGTGGATTCCCTATTGTCAGAAAATTGTAAATTATGCCAAAGTGCTTCAACCCGAAGAGCTCAGAAGCCGTTGGAACCATAACAGAGAACTGTACTCCATAGCAAATTCCTAGTAAGGAAGAAGAGATATGAATAGATCCAGGAAGACCTGAGGCAAAGAAGAGAAAGGTCCCTATCATAAGAGTCTGTGTAGCTGTCATCCAAACTGTCCGGGGAAAGGCCTTTTGCCTGCATATTTAGCATTCACTGTTTTCATAAGAAAGAAAACTGATCACATGAAATAGTCCTTTACTACTTACAAGAAAAATGTTTTATCCATCACATTGATTAAAAGTTGCCCCTGAAGAAAACAAAATGAGAATTCGTAAATAGCAAACCTAACATAGTATTCTGAGAGAACGCCCCCGCCAAGACGCCCAATGAAGTTGCAAATACCAATTAATGTTAACAGGATTGTGACATCTTGATAGCCTTCAGCCAGTGCTATTTGTGCCAGATTATTGAGAACTGTAACCCCAGAACCAACCCCACAGAAGAAGACTACAAAGAGCAGCCAGAAGTCAGCTTTTACCAAAGCTTGAAGAAGTTTGAAATCTTCTCCACGCCTTGGTCTTCTCTTTTTCCTGATAGCTCCTTCTCCTTCAGCTAATAGAATACCAAGGTTCATGTCCTCACATTCAGGAAACGCTGTATACTTTAGACTCGAAGAGGATCTTGATAAAGGCAAGCCTTCTAATCGTCTCTGCAATTCACTACTATTGTCCTTTGACATGTTTGATACAGGATTATTAATATATAGAAATTCAGCAGTCTTTTTATCTGCATTAGGCTTCAAGTCTGGACCTTTTTCTTCTTTACCAAGAAGTGGTTCTCTACAAGGGTCCATCTGCAAGCCAAGAAACTTCCGTATATATTCACTGTCTTCCTTGAGTGCACGTAATGTCAATTTCAGAGGAATTAATGTTGGTGACAAGAGAAACAGCAGCATTACAACTAGAAATAGCTTTGAAATAGGATATCTTTCTAAAGATAAAAAATAATTTGTAATAGAAATTGAAAGAAGATACAGAGCTAAAGAAATGCTAATCGCTTGGATAAAAACAAAGTATCCATGCTCTTCTGTATCGTCTCCAGAAGCTGGTGTGCAAGGCCTAATAAAGTACATCACAAGCAAGCAGACTACAAGAGGAGCCACTGCCAGGAAAAGCAAAAGATTTTTGGAACTCTCGCTAAGAAACCCAGTGAAAATTTCAGTAAATACTGCAGCGCTAAGTCCAGAAATTCCCTTGAGAATGCCAGCAACTGTGCCTCTGCTTTGAGGGAAATTTCGCATATTGGTGACAAGGACAGCTGTATTAAACCATGTTGCACTATTTGCAGCAAGGCATAGTGCAAGCCACATCTGCAAGGACAACAAACAAAGGGCCAATGTTAACAAATGTAGAGGAATCAGTAAGTAGCAATCCATTTCTACTCTGCTATTCAACAGTGGTGCTTTCAATTATTCTTTGCAAGTCAATGGTTGGGACTGGGTAATCGCAACAAACTTTCTAAAACTACAGCAGAATCCTGGAAGAAAACTCATTTCGTTTAGTAGACTACAGTAAACTGCTGAGCTAAGGTGGCTGGACCTAGAAAAAATTAGTAGAGAACAAGTAAAATGTCAAGTTCTTATCTGGCACAAAAATGAACAGAGCTGCTAACTATCAACCACATTTATATGAATATCTATACAATGAATTCCTAATGTATGGAGAATGTTAACTTATATGATTTGGAATCTTCTTCGGTGATTAGATGTGATACTCCAAATAGAATCAAAGCGCAAAAACTTTAGTTAAATAAAGCATGTTAGAATTTGCATCGGGAGGTATTCCCACATGACTAAAGGGTTTCCAAGTCGGCCCAAGAAACATTAGGTAAATTTTTATTTTTATTGAGAATCGAGATAGGCTGACCCAAGAAAAGGTCAAGACGGCCAACCTGTGAAGGGACATGTCCCTTGGATTGTCACACCCCCTGGACATGTATAAATAAGATGTTAAGATGCCTCATTTGGAGACCAACGCAGAGCAAGTATTTCTCTCTCTTCATCATTTCTATTCATCTTCTTGAGGCTGCACATTTGAGAAGGACGATTTTGACCAGAAAGTTTGATCTCTGTTTGACCAAACTTTGACCAGAGTTGACCAGCAGATGTTTTGACCAGGTTTGACTTGGATTATTGGCACAGATTTCTAGACAAATTGCTGATTTGTAAACCTTGCTGAAGAATAATTTATCCTAAGAAAAGTTGTTGGGCTTTTCTCCCATGGTTGGGTTTCCCAGGGTAAAATATTGTCTCTTTTGTGCATGGTTGTCTTTCTATGATCTTTACAGTTTTCGTTGCAGTTACTGTTGATATTTTCTGAAGTGTAATTACTCAATGATAGCAGTGTCATAAAATACTAGTCGAAAGTCATTAGGAAGTAATTACCTAGCAGAAAATTGTATTCTACTGCACTAGCCTTAGAATTTCAACATGGTACCAGAGCATTATTGAAAGAAGCAACCATTGAAGTAAGCCTAAGAGACAGTAACCAGCAGCTTGATTGGATTTTAGATCTCTTGTCAAAATGGTGCCAAGTCTCAGAGTAGAAGACAGGTTGGGGAGTGCTACTAATTTCAGATCTTGGAAGGTCAAGATACTTTTTATCTTGGAAGAAAATGACCTTCATGATCTTGTGAAGGAAGTCATTCTAGAGCCAAAGGGAGCTGCGGAAAAAGCCAAGCATAAGAAGAATGAAACCAAGGCTAAGAGAATCTTGATAGATTCTATAAAGGACCACTTGATTCCACATGTTGTTGAGTTGAAGATTGCCAAAGAAGTGTATGATGCTTTGGTGGGGTTGTTCCAAAGTGACAACACTAGTGGGAAGTTAGCCTTGAGGCATCAGCTCCATAGTATCATGATGCCCAGATTAGAGTATGGTGGCTCTTATCTTATGAGAGTCTTTTAGTTGAGAGATGAACTTGGAGCCATTGGAGATACCATTGATGATGCAGAGCTTGTTACAATGACTCTCAATGGATTTCCTTCCTCATGAGATCCATTTGTTCAAGGAATCTATGCACGAGAAAAGCTACCCACTTTTGATAAGCTATGGACTGATTGTGTCCAAGAGGAGGCCAAATTGTTGTCCAAGGACAACTTGCAAAGACCTCGGGATGAAGAAACTCAAGCACTTGCAATTCATGTAGAGAAAGGAAAAGGAAATGAAATTTTGGAAAGTTCGATAAGAAGAATATAGGTAGATGACCCGTTCCAATTCAAGATCAGAAAAAGAAGGATATGTCAAGGATCAGGTGCTTCAATTGTCATAATTTTGGACACTATGCTTCCCAGTGTCCTCAAAAGAAAAGGAAGGAAAAGTAGCATGCATCAACAACCAATGTTGATGATGATGATGAACATCAACCACAAAAGAAGACAAGGGGCTCAAGTAAAAAACTTGACAGGGAAGAAGATCAAGCTTTTTGAGGTTAGATAATGGAGGAGAGTATACTTCCAAGGACTTCAATGAATTTCTACAAGCAAGGATCAAGAGGGAGTTGACAGTTCCCTACCACACTCAACAATTTCTTCCTTGATAAAGAGATAAGTACTTCCAATCATATTTTTTCTCGTATGATTTTTTTGGTCAGCCTCTTGTCATTTTATTTTGAATGCTTTACATACCAAAAAATGAATGCTTGGTTATGAAATTTCCTTTCCATGGCCTCCTAAATGGGGTTTGCAGAAAGGAAGAACAAGTCCATTACGAAGGCTGCCAAGGCGATAATTCATGCAGTAGATGGCAGCATCGAGAAGCACAAAGTGAGGTTTGTGGCAAGAAGGTTCTCCCAAAAAGAGTGAGTGGATTACAAGAAGACTTTGCTCCAGTGGCTAGATGGTCAGGGTCTTGTATGGCCTAAGGGCTCGAGCATAGACTCAACGGGAGTGATTGGTGTTTGAGAGGGAGGATTGTAGAAATTGTTAGGACGTTCAAAACCATGCTAGATGACAGGAAGAGCTTCCAATTCAGAGGGAACAGACAATCAGGCAGAGTGGAAAGAGCAGCCTTCCAAGAAAATGTGATTGGTTGAGATTGTCAGACTAGAATCTAGATGCTCAACAATGGGAGGTCTCTAGGAGAGATATGCCTTCTATGAGGAGACATGCCAAAAAGTTGGGTATGCTTCAGTGACTAAGGGAGCAGTAGTAGCAGGAAGATTTTCTTTCGTGACAAACGGAACAGCCAAGACTACCACAGGAGGGTCTACTTTAGCGTCAGAGGGAGCACCCATTTAGGGTGACCAAAAAAGAAACTATGGTTATGGATCCAATGAAGGAAGCTAGCTAGTTTATGGTTGAGTCAAGGCATGTGTTGAGGTACCTACGTGGTACAATTGGATATGGTTTGAGATATGTCTCAACTGGTGAAGTTCCATTGTAGGGATATACTAATTCGAATTGGGCTGGGAGTGCAAAGGTCAGAAAGAGCACCTCAAGGTGCTACTTCAACTTGGGATCAGCTATGATATCCTGGTTTAGCCGGAAGCAAACTTCTCTCGAACTCAATACTATAGAGGCAAAGTATATTGCAGCCAATACCGCAAGTTAGGAAGCAGTGTGGTTTCAGAAGCTACTTGCAGGGAAATTTGATCAAGTGCAAGAGACTTCATCCAAGACATGGTGTAGAAGGGAGCAGTGAAGCTCTAATACATATCCATAGATGAGCAGATTGTATACATTCTCACCAAGCCTTTGTCTAGAGCAAAGTTTGCATACTTTAGAGACAAGCTTGGCATGATGCGGAATGTCTCCCTCATTGAGAGGAAGTGCTGACGTTTCTGTAGCTTGCAGAATCGAGCAGACATTCTCCCACGGGATCATGCTGATTTGACTACGGGAGAATGATACATTCACCCATTGGGCTATGCTGATTTGCCTAGGGGTGAATGGCCCGAACTATTGATGCTTGCAGAATATGGCAGATATTCTCCCACGGGGTCATGCTGAATTGACTAGTGGGAGAATGATACATTCACCCATGGAGCCATGCTAATTTGGCTAGGGGTGAATGGCTCAGGGCAACCGCAGCATAGGGTAGACATTCTTCCATTAGAGCCATGTTGATTTGGCATCCATAGAGTCATGTTGATTTGACTAGGGAAGAATGGTGCATTCACCTAAGAAGCCATATTGATTTGGCTGGGGATGAATGGCTCAGGGGCAGAATTTCTCCTAAGAAGCCATGCTGATTTGGCTAGGTCATGCTAATTTGACCAGGGGAGATTGATACATCTAGCCATGGGGCCATGCTGATTTGGCTAGGGATAAATGGCCAAGGATATTGACATTGCCTACTCCGGGATGAAGTGATCTATATCTATAGACGTGCATTTGAGGAGACACTACATCAACACAGCAAGCTCATGAACATTTTTAGGGGAGGGGAAATTTCAGCTAAGGAGAAATCTGTTTTCAACCAAGGAGAATACCTCCCTCGCTAAGAGGAAGTGTTGACTTTTGTGTCACATCGGGAGGTATGACTAAAGGGCCTCCAAGTCGGCCCTAGAAAAATTATATATAATTTTATTTTTATTGAGACAGTTCAGCACATGAAAAGGTCGAGTCGGCCAACCTGTGAAGGGACGTGTGCCTTGTGTTGCCACACCCCCTGGACATGTATAAATAAGATGTCAAGACACCTCTTTTGGAGACCAACGCAGAACAAGTCTCTCTCTCTTCATCATTTCTATTCATCTTCTTGAGGCTACATATGTGAGAAGAAGTGTGATTTTGACCAGCAAGTTTGCTCTCTGATTGACCAAACTTTGACCAGAGTTGACCAAGCTGTTTTTGGACCAAGTTGACCAGAGTTGACCGATCTGTAGTTAACCGCAGGAGGGCCGCATGTGCAGACTGTTGACTGCAGACCACAGGGTTGACTGCAGTTGACTGCAGGCCAGTTTGACTATGCCAAGTTGACCAGCATTGAATTTCTGATTTTTGGCTGGTTTTACCAACATCGACCAACAGATGTTTTGACCAGGTTTGACTGGCGTCTGACTTGGATCATTGGCACAGCTTTCTAGACAAATTTCTGATTTGTAAACCTTGCTGAAAAATAATTTCTCCTAAGAAAAGTTGTTGGGATTTTCTCCCAAGCTTGGTTTCCCAGGTTAAAAATATTGTCTCTTTTGTGCATGGCTGTCTTTCTGTGATCTTTACTGTTTCCGCTGCATTCACTGTTGAGATTTTCTGAAGTGTAAGTATTCAATGATAGCAGTGGCATAAAATACTGGTTGAAAATCATTAGGAAGTAATTAACTAGCAGAAAAATTTATATTCTACTACATGAGCCTTGAAATGTCAACAAGAATAAAGGCCACTTCCAGCAGACAATTTAAGCAAGTTGAATTGGCATTTTTATGTTCATTGTATGCAAATTGTAGAACTTTCACTATGTCATGCTAGTTTTACTTTAACAACATGCACTGCCTGTTTTTATCAACCCTAATTTGTTATGCCAGGATGAGCAACACTGCAGAGTAGTGGTTTATACGGATCAAATAGTATCTTTGGTTTTTTTTCAAACACACAGAGAAGTTGTGAAAGCTACCAACTAATTACTTTAGATACATTTTCTTTTCTACACATAGTAAAATGATGAATTCAACTTTATGCAGAAAAGCTTAATCTTGAAAGAGTTAAGAAGTCTGAAGCAATGATTGAGAATGAAAATCTAAACCATAATCCAAAGAATGAACTATACACTGATCCTATCAATGTATTACGATGTCAGTGCACAAACAACAGACTAAATGAAATCCAGCACCTGGAGCCAGAATGACTTGTGTCATGATAGATTTAACTCCAGATGAACCCTGATTCATTATGTCATAGGACCCGTGAGGACCTTATTCAACAACAAACACATTCATAGTTTCATAATACCATAGATAGAAGGCAATTGCTGGGTATATACACCAAGAGATCACAATTGATGTACTCATACACGCAAACTACCAAGAGATGACAATTGATGAATCAACACTTTTAGCCTTCCGGTATGATCCTCCCATATGCATGGCCGAATCTTTAATGGACAAGCCACTGATTTTGTTTTTCACTCGGTAAGCTAGCTAAGCAATGCTTTCCTAAAATGCAGCTTTCAAATTTTGTGCTGCATTACCAGCATCCATACTATTTCAATGGATAGCGTGTAAAGCACTTTCGAAACCAAAAATAAGGTATAAATATTGCCAACTTTAAACGTACCCAAAGAAACAAATTGACAATTATACAAGCTCAAGAAGAAGTCAAATTTCAGCTATGGAGAGTTAAGTGTTATATGAGAGAAGCTTTGTGATACCTGTTAAGGTGATTTGATTCTCTCTCTTGAAGGCCTGAAGTCCCTAAGATATCTACCAGAGTTTACTAAACGCACTAATTTTGAAATAGCCTTAAATAATAGTGTAAAAAGTAATGAAACATCCAACTAATAATGTCAATTCAATAATTAAAAGACTATACAACTTATCTCAGGGGTAATAGGCATAGTTTAGATGAGGCAGGCAAATGTTGTTAAGTCATCCTGAAAACCATAAAAATCCATGATAAGGAATTTAGCACAAAACTGGATTTCTAAGTCATCCCAACACGTATGAAATTCCATGATATGTAATTCTTTTTCAACCCCTCAAAAGTCTCATTAAATCCCACTCTCCAAATTTAATTGAAAAGCCAAGCCAAGTGACATCCCAAACCAACCAAGCCGGCATCCTCAAAATCTTAAACAACTATAAGGATCTATAAAAATAGCTCCTCTTCAATTACAGGATTTCAAGAAGATATTGTGAAACCAATGATCATAGTTATCTGACAATCTCACACTCCTAAAAGATGTTCTTTAAATCTTCTTTACTATCGCACCAAACACACAAACCATGACCAAGATCAATTCTAGTAAGTCCACGCATGCTGGGTAGCCCCTAAACCAGCACTTGCCATTAAAGTACTCTAGACCTATGAGCACAAAATGTAGACCAAATCATATTGATTCTCCTCAACCGGAGATCTTCATCAATGCATAATTGACCATCTAGAATTTAATTCTCAGTGATATTGCACTTGGGTCTAATAAAATTGTATAGCATATGAAAGCAGTAGCATAGTTAGATTTCCCGTCAGGTTAAAGTCCATCTCCACCTTGGCTCAACAACTGTGAGTGCTGCCTTAAGCCTTTCATCAGAGTCAATCATATTAATTATTTCCACATAGGCAAGCATACACTTTTATTTAAGGATTAGATAATAGATTTGTAGAAAGATCCCTCTGTGCAAACCAAATACACCTGATGCCAATCCCATATAGGTCATTCTGTTTACAAGGGCCTTTTATTGAATAGAACCTGCAATCTAAACTTGGAAGCAAGCCAAGAAGCTGGTAGCTTTTGAAAAAACACCAGATGGTGTTGCTGCCGAGGTCCCAGACATGCCCAAATCTGTGTAGATTCAAACTAAATATGAGAAAAGATGAATTTTCAAGCTTTATAAATTCTCTTCGAGACAATGGATCCATGAAGAGAGAAATCAGATGAATTACAAATGATGTCCATCAAAGAAAAGGGACCTTTGATACCAAGAAATTCTTCAATGAGAGAATCCAGAGTCTAATTAGGATTCTCCATGCAACATTCCCAGTGATGGCCCTAACCAACCACTTCACTGCCAAAACGAAGCCTTGGATCCTCATATACACTGGCCTAAGGCCTACATGTTCTGTTTTCAGAGTAAACATCTGCCAAAATTTAGAGGTACTTCTCTTCTCCATCCCAATTTTCCCCACAGATAATTCTGAAGGTTCCTCTCAAGCTTGTAAAAGCCTGAACCATTGAGGAACCAGTATGAAGAGTAATACATTACCATCTGGTCCGAATTGGATTCTCACCAAAATCTCTTTGTAAACTTGGTAATAAGCATTTAATTATTTTTGGCAGATGAGAAGGAAATGACGAAGGGCATTAACAGAGCTGAGAGCTCAAAGAAGCATTCTGCTTGATGATTGGAGGAGGGGAAGGCATTGAGTCTGTCCCATGATGAATGAAGATTGTTGTTGAGCCATGGCCATCTGAAAATTTCCTCCCAATGAATAACATTTTACAACACACTAAATCTGTGTATAGCTCACCCTTTTGCAATCAATTTCCTGCTTAGAAAATACCCCTACCCATTTGGATTTCCAAATTGAAAAAAAAACATCTCTGTCATGGTGTTAATGGCTGTGTATACTTGACATAATTTTGGTTTCAATCTGTTCTTGCATTCTATGAAAACCAAGCATTATAACAGAGCTACATTGTAAAGCTCTGCTCACTGGTTTAAATGATTGCTTGAGTGTTGGAGTTGTCTGATTGTATTGCTGATTCACTGTTTAACCACATTCTATGGCTAATCTTGCAATTGCTTCTTGCTGGGTGTTTATTATTATGTAGTGGGTTTTGCATGAGTACACAGCATTTCAATTAGTTCCACTATTCCAGTACCATACACTACAGTGTTGTTTTATTCACCCTTGATTCACTTGTTTGATCACTGGGTATAACTAAAGTCTAAAATGCTACCACATATCTTCCATTCAATATGTGGAGAAAATTGGCATCTTCAGAACAGATTTGGAGAGCCTCCATTGAACAGAGGTATGTCTACTAAAGAAAACAACCGAGTAGTGAACCAAATATGAAATGTAGACATTATTTTTTATGCCTGTTGGTGATAAGCAGCAGAAAGCATTATTTATTTCCACAGAAATCCATGTTGATGAAATGAATAGGCCATAGGCCTACCATTTACGGACCACTATCTGCCAGGAGCTAGGAAAGCATAGACATATTTCCAGACAATCAAATGACTCCAGAGATCATCAACAAGCTGGAAGATGTCAAGGAGGCAAAGGATGAAAGGCACCCCAGTGCGGCCTGCTGCATAATCCATGTCTCTCTGGCTCTAATTCAACCGAAAGTATGCCTCAGATGTCTTGATTGAATGAACCTTTTATATTTAATTTTTCTTCTATCTACCATATAAGTAATTTCAGTATAGTGGTTTTGAGAATAGTCCACTCTCCGGTCATTCATTGTTAAGGATAGTATAAGAAAATTAATTTATCGATCAACAACAACATATAACTATTCCGTGCACAGCCTAGCTTGTGTAAATGGTATGGTCTATACTGGAAGGTCTAGAGTGACTCATGGATAAAATCTGCTTCAAAGGGCGTACATCAAACTTCCCATCAGATTTTGTATGTCTGTATAGTTTTGCCCAATCTGAACTCAGTTGATATGAATACCCTTTTTTTCTTATCCAAAAAATAGCATCCATGATTCCATCATATATACCATGAAAACTTATTTTCTGAATTTTCTTACCAAACAAAAAGCATTCATCCTATATACCATGCTTTTAAAAAATGCGGGTGGTCAGTAGACTCAGTACATGTCATGTGTAAGTTCTGATAAACAATAAAGCGACGTTGAATTTATACTTTCAAAATGAATTAACGCAAACAAACTATGAAATTATATTCTCATAGCTTCTACATTCAAGCAAGAATCAATGATGATGGAGAAAAACATGTTTAGACTTTACCAAATGTCCTAGTATCCAACCTTAGGCTCTCCACAATGTTTTTTGAATCCAAGGAACTCACCTCTTATTCTCATAGCTTCTACATTCAAGCAAGAATCAATGATAATGGAGAAAAACATGTTTAGATTTTACCAAATGTCCTAATATCCAAGCTTAGGCTCTCAACAAAGTTTTTTGAATACAAAGAACTCACCTCTGCACCCCAATAAACTCAATTTTAAAAATTGCATCCCCATGTGAGCACCCACACCCAACACCGTTGAACCTTAGTAACCTTGAGAAAAGTGCATTTCGGCATTTAAAAAATGAAACTTTTTAATTCAACTGAGAGATGGAAGAAGCTTTTAAAACCTGAAATGAGAGATATTTTTGTACATACATGCATGATAACACTAATAAATTAAATGAAAAACATTGATGTCCAAATGTCTAATGTCAAAAAAATGACAAAAATAAAGAATTTTAATAAACTAGCATAGATGCATCTTAAATCTGGATGTTTTATCCATCTAGAAGTTTGCATCCAGGGCCTTTTTGTCCCTCTCAGTAATTAATAGATCAGGGATTAAGATAGATATATGCTAGTCTAGTAGCAACGTCAGAAAGGCCATTATATACAATCTTTGACAAGGTGGGAGATTTTATGGTGGAAGAAATTTTCATTTATTTATGGATAGTTTATCAAGTTTAAAACTTTAAAAAAAATCCAATCTTGGAGAGGATAGACAGATTATGCCAACAATCACAATTTATTGTTAGGGAAGAATGGGCGCACTAGAGCACTTGCCTTGATTTAGGATAAAATTTATTAAACAAGTAAAAAAAGCTAGAAGTAGTTCCCAATTCAAAAATGCAGATGGAACCATCTGTTAGACCAATTACATTAATCAGGTATTTAGAATATAGCTTCAAACAAGCAATGATACCCTGCAATGTAGATCAATTGATCATTAGGTCTGTATGTTCCCTTGTCCTCATATAAGAGGATGTTAATTGATTTGTATCGTTCCTCTTACATCTGCACAAGGGCTAAACAATTATTGGGGTACACTTAAATTATTGCAGTGTTAATTAATCCAACTGACAGCCCAAATGTGAGTGAGGCAGTTGACACTGAGCCAAACATGACTCCTAACAAGTTTAAAACCATAGCAACACATATACTTAATGACCCAGGTTAGTATCTCGCCGTTAACAACTAAGTTTGCAGCACCTGCAAACTTCCCTTACCAAAAGGTTCAAGGCTTTCTTGGCATTCAAGAAAAGAGATTTTCAGGAGTTCCTTTGATATGCAAGTGAGAGGGTTATATTCCGGGCAGTTTTAGTCTTTATTTTGTAGTTGCTTGATCAGCAATGAACCTGATCATGACTGTTCCTGGGTTCTTAATATAATTTATGATGCAGCTCTGAAGGATTGTTTTAGCATTATCTAGATGTTGCTCGCAGAGCAAGTAAAGTGCAGATTTGAGGGACTTTTGAAGCAGTACAAACCTTGTTCACTCATGATGATTCTCAGGTGGTACAGATTGAGCTTAGAGATGTTGACTAACAGATTGGCAGACTGAGATTCTTTTGAGCCGTGTAATGCGTTTAACACCTTAAGATGAATAGGGGAACACTTCTTAATGGGCTTGAATGATCATGTTTTAGACTTGGCATGCAGGAGAGGTGTTTGTAATTGGTTCCAGATTTTCATGGCAGAGGAGTGCTGATTTTTGTGGAGGCTACTGAGTTTAGGATTGACTGTTCCTTGCTTTTCTGGAGTTATTATATGGCTGATCTGAACTACACTTCATTGAGAAATCTTTATCTATGCCTTCACACTGAAGCTTATAGCCAGCAAGTGTGCCTTGCTTAGAGGTGTTATCACTAAGCCTTTCTTGGAGGATATACCAGGTTGTCATTGCTAAGCTTTTCATCTAATGGCTCAAGTGAGGCACTTTTCATGTGACAAAAGCTATGGAAGGTTGTTTGTAGCTCATTTTAGATTGTTCCTTTGGGAGATTTAGAACCGTTATCCTCATCATGCTTTGAGTCTCCTTTTCATAGACATTCTTACTATTATTTGTCAAGGACAGGGGAGGGATAGGACACAATTCTGGAACTTTTATTATGGTTTATCCCAGCTATGTTTGGACCCCAGTGCTGCACTTTGGTTGGAGTATTTTTGTTTTCTTTTGATGGGTTATTTTGGCATAATCTGGGGGCCCTTACTAAGGACATTCCAGTACCAGAAGTGGAGACTTTTTGTTCATGGCTTTAGATTAATCTTATGGCCTATCCTTGGAGGAGTGTTACATGCTAATTTGTACCTAGCAGGATGTGAAGACCCCATGGCCAAATGTCTTTCAGAAGTTCAGAAGTCAGCGAGGTATCTATGCCCATTTTTCTCTCTCCTCTCTCTACATTTTTTCTCTCTCAAATTTTGCAACCCCTACAGGGGAATTGTAATAATTTATAAATGTCGCTAGCATGATGAATTTTTGTAAAAGGCTTAAGCAACTTGGTACCCGTTTAATAAGTGAGTCCACTCTAGAGTGTTTTTTTCACTCGACCAATTATTTTCACTCTTCAACAATAAATAATTAATTGAGCTTTTTCACTCAACACCTCCAACGTTGGAGTGCGGCAAAATAACTGGGCCTTGGGTCTATTAGAATGTCTAGGGTCAATGTATATTACCATGCTAGGTCATATCCAGAGTCTCACAGAATTTGCCCAAGTCTAAGTAGGATTTTTTGATTTATTAAAATTTCCCACAGGATGGGATTTTTAATTAATTCCCTATGTAAAATTGCAAATAAGTGGATCTAGGATATGTTGGTGGCACGTGAGTACTCGTAATTCGTTCTCACACCCCAACATTATCCTAAGACCGCCTTTGGGGGTCAAAAAATGACTATCTCCCCTTGAAAACACTTTCTCGAATGCTATGGCAAAAAAAGACAAAATATTAAAGAATTAATAAGTGGTGGACACATCAAATATTCAGAGTCAAAAGGTCAAAGGAAAATTATGTGGCATTGAAGTAAAAGTCAAGGAGCAGTTATAGGGCTGATAAGACAGCCACCTCATCACACAAATTGTGGACCTCAAGCAGGTCAAATGCACCAGCAGTTAGAGGGCCCACGAGTTTCCCATTCAGCAAAGCAAATACCTCCTTGATTGCCGCGGATTTCAAGTGCTAGATATCAGTGAGTTGGCTTGAGTTTGTGATGGAGTTTGTCTCCACATTTCTCCACTTGTTATGCTGCCAGCTTCCACCTAGTACACTCAACAACGAGATCCAGTACATTGGCAGTTCTAGAGACCCTATGCTGGCAGTCTCCCATGGTGAGTACGCAGACCTGTTAACAGATGGTTGCACACTTGTTGAGAGGTGTTACAGTTGTGTTTTGTTTTGATTTTTGTGGGAGCTTGCCTCCCCTTAACCCCACTTCATCTCTATAGATGTAGCACTCAAACTATACACACATCAATTAGAGGAGATCAGCGCAGGCCAGCAAGAATTAACACAGCCAGTTTTGGAGCCACTTGTGATTCCACCTTGGCATTGGGATTGTCAACCTTATGCCACTTGTTTGAGCTCATTCTCCTTAGGATTTGCTTGGGCATACTTTGTCAAAATACTTTTGCTACCAATAATATTGAAAAGACTTTGGAGGTCTCTTGTCATGTCTTTGTGGTTCATGATCCTTGGCTTATGAGGTACCATTGTGTTCAATCCATGATATTTATGTTCTTGTTTGTATGATTCATTTCACTTGCTCACATTAGTTTTGTACCTCAGCCTGAAGGCAGTA
Source organism: Pinus albicaulis (assembly GCA_034641835.2). Classification (NCBI taxonomy): domain Eukaryota; kingdom Viridiplantae; phylum Streptophyta; class Pinopsida; order Pinales; family Pinaceae; genus Pinus; species Pinus albicaulis. Next base: position 1,059,410,678 of record CM076570.1, read on the forward strand.
CTGTCTAGGGAGGAGGAGCTACAACTATTTGTAGTTCCTCTTAGACTTGCTCTTGTTCTAGGCTTGATTTAGACTTCAGTGTTCTCGGTTGAACCACAAGTCCAATCTTGCCATTATAGGAGCAAGCTCTCTTGATACTAACTGTTGTATTGTAAGAATTCGGTTTAGTGTGTGCAGGTTACTAAATTACTTGGAGTTGGGGACATTGTTGGCTAAACTAGCCAACTCCAAGCCAACCAAGGAGCTCACAATCCAAGTTGACTTGAGGCTATCCTAGGACTTCCAAGAAGATCAAAAGAAGAGGCTTTAAAGGGCCCGTATCATTCTTTTGTTCCATTACTTTAAATTCATTCTTCCTTTGGTTACTTATCTATCTGCAATACTTAAAAATCTAAGCATCTAAGGCTTCGTTTTGTTCTATTTTGTCCAAGAAGGGACCAAGTTTACTTGGTCTCCTTAGGCAAATTAGAGTAGGGATTAGTTCAATTTAAATTGACACTTTTGTTGACAGTTAATCCTTGTGCATGCTGAACATTTGGAGCTGCCTTGCAAGTCTTATTTAGTCAAAAACTAACTTCACTATTTGCTGTCTTTTTGGGCAGATTTGGGACAGCACAGACTGTTTCATTTTGAGGCTGTTACTTGAGGCAAATTTGTTAGGACCGATTTTAGGATTGATTTTGGGCCAACAAAGATTGTCCTTTGGACTATCCTTTGGGGCAGATTTTATGGACAACAAGGACTGTCCTTTTGGGCAGATTTTAGTAACGAAGAAACAATGATAGATATTGCCTTTGGGCACCTACAATAAACACCTTGTAAAGCCACCAAATTTCAACCGTTGAGTCCTATTTAATCTTCTTTTTGCATTGGAAAATCCTTCAAGGATTTCCCTCTTTTGTAACATTTTGTATCTCCCATTTGCTATAAGGGAGTTCTAGGAGACTCACTGTAATTTGGGGTTTTCAAACTGTTGCAATTCCTCTTCAAGAGGTCGTCACTTGTAGCATTCGCTTTGTAATAATTTTCTAGCTTGTAACATTTGTAAAAGAGCACCACTCCCCCTTCGAGGGACTCATTTGTAAGCTCTTTCCAAAAGCACTCTTTATCCCTCACTTTAAGTGGGGGGATCTAATATAACAAGAAGGCAATTTATTTTGGGAGTTCGGGGGTTTTCCCCCTAGGCATCCCCTTCCCCATTTGGGGAAGACCCTTGTGTGTTGCTTGAGTGGTTCTATTCTTGTTTTGATTTACTTAACTAGAGTAGAATATATCCACAAACTAAGGCATCTAACCTCCTTTTTATGTTGTTTCTCATGCATTTAGTTTTTACTTGCTATGCAATCTCTTTAGTTATGTAATTTTATTTCTTGTTTCATTAACTTGCCAATTCCATTTTACATGCAATTTCTTTGTGCAACTTACATTTCCATGCAATTGGTTTAACTTGTGGATTCTCTTACTCTTGTAACTTACTTATGTATCTCTCATTTCATTAATCTCTAGTTGGGTTGCTTTGTCTTTACTTTTCAAGCACTTTCTATTTTGCAAAAAATCTCTCATTTGTGACTTGTCAATTCTTGCAATAACAATTTACCTTCAACTTAGGTTGGTTGAAGTAGTAATTAGGGACAGTCCATCCCCTATTGTCTCCTTACTCTAAGATCAAGCCAGGGCAAGGGTAAGGTCTGGGGAAGGGAGTTACTTTGGAACTTGCTCTAGATCCTAGGACTAACTTATTAAATTTACCAAGATTAATTCATCACATCACAAAGCAGGGTTGGTACTTGGAGTTATGCTTTATTGGCTCTCTTATTTGGCAAAGTTTTATTCATTTTGAGCAATCATCGTCATTTCAAGTATCCTTTGTTGATCATTTTATTACATTTTCAAGTATTTTCAATTCAGTGTACTCGCTGGTATCCTATTTGCCACTTTCGCTTTTAAAGGCATTATCTTTTTATGGCATATTTGTTTTAACCATTTATTTTTAAGCACTGCTTTTCAGCATTATCATCTTTACTTGGATCATTTGTCTAGCAAGCATTTGTAATGCGGCACTGGTCTCTTTGTTTCATCTTGCAATTTAAATTTTATATACTTATTGATGTACATGTTCATTAAACCCATGAAAGTGCTTTGGTTCTACATAGTTGAAGTGTATCTTGGTCACCTTTCACTAACTCCTAGAACTTAACTTAATTAGTTGAGCCTTAGATAATTCGTAGGGTCCACCCCTCTTGGCTTCACTCAGAGTAAGTCTAGACGAAGGAGTTAAGAATTGAGTGACAACCTCAACACGAAACTTGCCCCCAAGGCCACACCAAATGGAGTTAAAAAAATTCTTCGCAATAATATCATGTGTGGATTAAGGAAACAACATTTTTTGGCATCCTTGCTAGGGATAAATCTTTTTTAAACTCGGAATATGGCATTCTTACATGATTGGATTTAAGGGGTTGTTTTGTGTTCAAGTGACGACTCCACTGAATCAAAATATTACAAGTTATTCTACTAAGATAAATTCAAGTAGCTTTTTTAGCCCCATTCTTGAACCTAAAAGGGCTTATAGGAGGAGGTAAAACAAACTCTCTTCTAGTAGACGTCCCACTAATCTTGGACCAAAAGCAATTTTTGATATCCATCTTCTTTTTGTTAACACTAACCAAGTAGTTGAAGACATGGATGATGTGTATAGACCTATCGATTTTACTAACATCCAAGGATTTTCTCAGCCATTGCCTAACAAGGCCGTAGAGAAGTTGTCGTCCTTCCAAAGAAACAATGCAATAAGTGTCAAGACACATGTCAGAAATTTCAACCTATGTGTGGCCAAGTGATGTAATGGCCAAAATCACAACCATGAAGATGTGAAGATCAAGTTTTTTGTGCTATCATTGGAAGAGGATGCCTTGGACTTGTTGCCACTCAAAATGTATAGGCACTGTGACAACGACTCAGATCGGGGGTTATCACCTAATCCCCAACCTCTTCGTTTAAGTTGTCTCCCAACCGCAAACTATGGGGGCTAGACCCTACGGAAATGGAAATGAGAAAGGACAAGTTTGGAACCAATTAGTTTGGGAGACACAGTTGAGTGGCCAAATGCTTGTTTAGATTTAGCAAGATATTAAGGATTCCATTGGATTTATAGATTTGAAACCAGTGCCTAATGGAGTCAATACTCTTGCTATGTAAATTTAAGACCAAGTGCTGGATGGACAACTGCTACTTTAATGCCTTACTATCCTAAATGAAATGCAAATTCCTAGGACCTATGTGAAATGTACAAATCTTGGTTGATTTTAATTAAATGCCTAATCTAAATATGACCCTTGATCCTTACTATATTGAACCTAAACTTCGTAGTAAGTGGCGGAGAGAAGTCAAGGTGAAGCACACTAGGTTGTGATTAATGATCTCTCTCTTTGAAATCTAACATACCCAGTGTCTTTGGCGTTGCAGAGACTGTGGCTCTGACGACTGCAAAGTCACTGTTTTAAATACTAGTAAAGAACGGATTCTCAAGCAAAGATAAATGGGTGCACCTATCTTTCTATCAACCAAGCTTATGTTTGGAGGTCAGTTATTAAATGCAAGACTAACTTAGAATGCAGATGCAAGGTGAAATTAGCAGATGATTAATGAAGCGAGATTGTTAAAGTCTTGAAATTAGCAAGAAATCAATGGATAATCCTAATCACACAGATAAATGCCAATTTTTGTAAATTGCCAACAAACTAAAATAGATCACTGAAATGCTCAATTTGCCACAAATTACCAATAGAATACTTATTCAATCTTACTGAAATTGCCAATGACAAATATTTGAAACTCAAAACTAATTAGTCCAAAGATGTTCAAATAGATCCAATTCAAATGCAACTTGTAGATTTCTTTAACTCAAAGAGATTCAGTTTTAAGCACAATTACCATTCATAATTAAATGGAACAAGAACACTTTGAGAAAATTAGAAAGTTGGATGCCAATAATTCCTTACAGCTATCTTCTTGACTAAATATGTGAGACAGATGTTCTTTAGGCAGTGAGCATACGTGTGTGTGATTTCAAGAGATAGCAAATTTAAATTCAATGCCAATTAAAGCCTTGCTGAAATGAACAAAAAGCATAAAAATTTCAGAGATTGCATTCAGGAGTCAGGACAGCAGTGAATTTTTTTATGACAGCAGTAAGTTTTAGGTGTCAAACTAACGCCAATTAGTGAAAAGATATGTCAAACAGTTCTGAAAGTTTTTAATTTCTCAACAGAGAGCTACCTCTATGCCAAATGCCACAAAACAAGCCCAAATTATTCAATTTCCTTTTAGAAGCAATTTGACTGTATTATTTAGATTTCAAATGACATAAAAGAGCTTTTAGGATAGCAATGAGTTATTAGATGCAAAGAAGACAAACCCATAAATTTTCTCCTTATCCAGTTTAGATGAAAGATACTTAATATGAATGGGGCCAAGAAAGTGATGCCACTGTCAGATAAGGCTGCTAAAATGATAGGTAAATGACCAAACGCAAAATCTGAACCTTGCAATACAAGCTTCTATCCACTCTCTCTCAAGCTGCACAAAGAGCCTCTGAAACAAAAGGAAGGCTACAGTCAATAGGAAATAGCTCACAAAATAGTGCAATCAGTCGCTGTAATAATGTTTCCAGTCACCCAATATCAAGACCTATCACTGAAAATGCATAAGACAAGACCAAACATGCCTGCAATAACTATGCAAAGATTTTTTAAAGGTGATTTCAGACTTATTGTTAATTTGTTTAAACTTAAGATCAAAACCTGTGATGAATGTTGCTTCAGATCTGAAGTGTGGGTATCCAAATTTTAACAGACAAGCTTGAGACAATTGCTAAACCTTCCAAACCCTCACTTTACTCCTTTTAGGGCTATGTTGTGCTTGAAGAAACCCAGATTGGGCTTGCGGTTAAGGATTCAGGGACAGTGTTAAGGTTTAAGAGGAAATGAGGGTAGATGAGGGCCAGCAGAGGTAAGGAGAGGCAGGGATGAAGGGCTGCCGTGAGGGGTGTGAAGGGCTGGGAACCTCACGGTAGGGTTGGAAGAGGTTGCCGCAGGAAAGAGGCAGGTCTGCGGCAATGAGGATTGGAGGAGGGTTAGGCTGAAGGGAAGAGGAGATAGGCAGCAGGATGAGGAAGGAAGGGTTGAATGGAGAGATAAGGTTTGCGGAGCAAGGAGAAGGGTAATGGGGCTGAGTGGAGGTTTTGGAGGAGCCAAGGCAGGGTTGTTGTGAGCTGAGGAGGAGGATAGGCAGCGGGAAAGGAAGGGAAGAACAGACAGGGAAGAAGGCTGTCGAGCAAAGGAATGAAGAGACAGGAGGCTGCCTGGAGGCTGCAGTCAGGGCTGCCGCAGCAAAAAAGTAGGCTGCCTAGAGCTGAAGGATGAGGAGTGGAGCCAAGGCAAGGTGCCGTGAGGGTTTGAGGGCTATTCCTTGGCCCTAAACAGAAATTTAAACACAAACCCTCGCCCAATAATTAGACTTAACTTCCAGATTTGCGTATTTGCCTTAAATCGATCATAGAAGTTTATCAAACCCCAGATCTACAATTTCCACTGAATAATTCTCGAACTTTATCTCTGCAAACAAATTTTTTGACACCAGATCTTGCCCTCCACAGCCTAGATCTGTCCCAAATTCCAAAAAAAAAAAATTCCTTGAATAATCTCAAATCTACACTTGCACAAGTAAAAATAAAACACCCAAGACTTAATATAATACAAATTTAAAACTAAAACCCAAAACCCCAATGTTAGAAATACAAAATTATTCTACAAAGATTTCAGATCTATACAAATAAAATACAATTCTACCAGATCTGAGGAGTATGAATCCAACTCCACTCCAAGATTTGTAGAATCAAGCTCTTCCTAGCTAGATCTATCAATTAAACACAATATATAAAAGATACATGATTTTAAAATGAAGCACTAGCCAAGAAACCCTGTAAAGGAAATTTGATTAGATTAATCATGGATTTTCAATGAGGAAGGCTCTTCAGATCTTATGCCTTGGGATTTGGCTAGTCCAACCGAGGACTTCCCCTCATGCCCAAGCTTTAAATACAAAATATTTATGCACACTTAAGATCAAGTTGTCAGATGAATAGAGATATAAAATAACATTGAAATATTCAAGAATTAGAGATATCTGCTAATTCAATTAAATTTAAATGTTATTTTAAATCCAATAATCTATGCAAGATACCAGTGTAATAAGTTATTCCACGAAGGCTAATAATCAGCAACTTATAAAACATAATATTCAGCAGAACATTAAAAACAATATAACAATAAGATGTAGAAGAGGAACACCACCATCAATGAAAACCCCAAAGACTTTATGTTATTATTATTCCAGAAAAGTTACAAGAGAGTTTCAAGAGCAAGTGCACGACTCAAAGATCAGATCATTTGTATGACAAATGACCTCTAATTTATAGATGAATTCTGCAAACGGCTAGTTGGCTTGATCCCCGTCAAAGTAATCTCGACCATTGATAAAGATTTAATTATCTTTTAATCAACAACGTCGAAATATTTTTTTTTTTTTGGAGTTTCGAATTTCTCTTTTAATTTATTTTCATCAAAAAATTGACTTTGACTTAACCACCAAGGCCCAAGAGTCCAAAATTTCTTGAAATTTTCAATATTCCCTTGGTGGAGGACCTCCAAATATTAATTTCTCTAGAACCCACAAATTTTTTAATTTGGATAATTTATTTTTCCTAAGACTTAATTTTGACTTTAATTAATTAAATTTCTGGCTTAGAATTTTTAATTTATTTTTGCCAGAAAATTTAATTAATTGATACATGAGGGGATTATTAAATTTTTTCCAACCCTCTAATATTTTAGCACCATGGCTAAAATATTATTTACATAAGATAATTACATTTACCCCATGAAGGGGGTACACCCGTTCGTCATAGACTCTCAATATTTTACCCAATTTTGCAACTCAAATATGATTTAGTAGACCAAGTGATTTGTAATAAAATAATTTAGCCAACTAGCTAAATTATTCTCAAAGCACTTTTACAAAGACTCGATAAAAAACACTACGACTTACCTAAGATCTGTTACCACTCAAACCAACAGAGAACCTAAAAGGGACTCCTAAGAGGGCAACTACTAGGTCAAAGGAAACAATGGAGACTTATCCCACTATCACCACAATTAAGCCTCCATACTCTTTACGAACTTTCACCGATGGGAGGACACCCGGTAATTAGGAAGTCACTTATAAAGGATGGAGCAACAAATAGATGTGAAGTGACCTTAGAGGCCCTTTCCCGAAGATATGATTAAGAATGGAGCTATCTTACTCTTTAAGCAAGGTACAAGACTTTCTAGGGAAAGGAGGTGAGGATTTGTGGGTGGGTAACATTTGGCTCCAACTGGGACGTGATCTCTCGAAGAAGTGGGCAAAGCTACTCAAACGAGAGGTCACGAGAACTCCAGCAATCTCTTGGTCACCATAGCCTGTTATCTACACATGTGAACGACCAAAACCACAGGGAAACATGTTTTTCACAATGTCCTATGATCACCCATGCTTAATGTCAGGCCATAAAATCAACAAGTAATAAAAATATGCAACTTTTAATCTAAATGCAGCTAATATATCATGAGAAATATCATATGGGATTAGTTCTAATGCACAAAATCAGCATGCAATGCATCCTACCCTAACATGCATATGGTACAAAACTAATACTAAGTGTAATCATAAAGCCGGTGCAACCAACATATCATCAAATCAATATAAATATACCAGCCTATATGACTACTCATGTAGAAAATGTCAAAGTGAAGGTGGACATAATCACATGGATGATAAGGCTGGTGGGAGGTAGAGCAACAGGATACCCACACATGGATGATTATGAGAGAAGAGGTAAGAAAAGGATGTAATCTAGTCCATGATATCCTCTCTTCTAACCAAAATATAGAGATGTCAATGATTAGGCCAAGGTTGCTAGGGAGCGTCCTCCCCACCCCCCCGCGATCCCACTCCCAAAACGCGCCCCATTCGGGAGTGTGCTTCCGAACCTAAAAAAGCGCTCCCTGTTTTCTAGGGAGCGCTCAGGAGCGAACGCTCCCCGAGTGCTCCCACCATTAAAAAAATGAATCGGGAGTGTTTTTTAAATGGCGGGAGTGCTTGGGGAGCGTTTGCTCCCGAATGCTTCTCGGCACGAATTAAAGAAAAAAAAAAAAAGATCGGCGACGAATTTTTTTGGGAGGGAGGGAGGGGTGGCTAATAAAAATAAAAAGCCCTCCCCTCCTCATTGTTGTTATTTTTGTTTGTGAATGAGCTTGAGAGCAAGGAGAGAAGAAGAGGGCAAGGAGAGAGCAAGGAGAGAAGGAGAGAGCAAAGAGTAAGCTGCAAGAGAGCAAGAGGAGAGAGCAAGGAACTTGAAGAGAGCAACAAGGAGGATTGAAGGAGTCAGGACTCAGGACAAAGAGGTAAGACTCTATAATCTAGTTTTTTTTTTCTATGTTGCATTTTTAAGTTGTTCAAAAATGAAAACTTGAAATTTTTTTCTCAATATTGCATTTTAATGAGTTGAAAAGTGAAAAATTGAATTGTTTTTTTTCTATGTTGCATTTTTTCGTATTCCCATATGGCATTCCTCCATTTTTTTGCAGGCTAGAAACTTGAAACTTGAAACATCATAGCTATATGGCTTGGGGTTTTCTTCATATTGGTTCCTTTCTTTGTAATAACGGTGTTGGAGAGTAGAAGAAAGAGGCCCATTAGAAAAGAGGAGGATGAAGAAGTGAGTCATAGTGGATTTGATGAAAATCCTGAAGAGAAGGAGTATGTTGTGGAGGAAGGGGAGAGTGGAGAACATGAGGCCAGAGAGACCCCAACTAAACAAGACCAAAGTCAAACACCATTGTGGAAATATGTTTAGAGACAGGAAGGAAGGAAAGGTGGTGGAACCACTAAATTTCTTTGCCCCCATTGCAGTAAAGAATACACAGGCTCATACGCTCATGCTAGAAGGCACCTTTGTGGGAAAATGCCAGGGGATGGAGATAAAAATCTAGGAATCAAAAATTTGTGTAAGTGTGCTAGCAACAGAGAGAGAGAAATACAGAAAGGAAGAGGAGGCTGCCCAATAGAGATCTAAAATATCTACGGGTTTCATTGATTCTTATGCACCATCAGGTCCATCACATCATGGACAAAGAAGTCCATCAACTTCCACCCATGGCAGTGGATATGGAGGTACACCTGGACCAAACATCTCCTTAAGGCGTAGAACCATATCCGATTTCCTTGACGAAGGGTCTCGGAGTGATGTGGATTCAAAAAAATTCCGATTTCTCTATGCATGTGGGGTACCATTCAATGTTCTTCACTCACCTTATTGGCATGAAATGGTTTTTGCCATTAATGATGCCCCCAAAGGATACAGGAACCTTGGGTATGACAAGGCCAGAACTGTGGGACTTGATCATGAAAAAGCTAAAATAAGTCATTCTTTGAATAGAATGACAAGTTCTTGGAATGAGCATGATGTGTCCATTGTATCTGATGGATGGACCAATGTAAAAGGAAAGCCATTGATAAGTGTTTTGGCTGTGTCCGTTAGTGGTGCAATATTCCTTTCAACATATGATTATTCAGACAAATTCAAGACCGGCATTAACATTGCAGAACCATTACTTAAAACAATTGAAAGTATTGGGCCATACAATGTCGTCCAAGTCATCACTGATAATGCTGCTAATTGTAAGGCAACGAGAGCAATTATTGAGGATAAATACCCCAACATATTTTGGTCTAGGTGTTTGGTTCACACAATGAACCTTTTGATGCATGATATAATTAAAAACAAACAACCTCAATACAAATGGCTTGGTGATTTGTACAAGAGAGGTAAAAAATGATAAAATTTATTACAAATCATAGCAATACCCATGGGCTTTTCCGTACTCACTCAAAATTGGAGTTGTTGAAGATAGAAAAAACTAGATTTGCTAGCTATTACCTCACCTTCAGGCTTCTTTTGAAGGTAAGAGAGTCATTGGCAGCCATGGGATCAAGTCCACACTGGCAGGTATTAAAGGACAGGGCAGTAACAATAGTTGGCAGGCAAGGTTTTGAACAAATGGAGGAGACCGCTCTTGATCCATTGTTTTGGGCACGTGTGAGGGAAATTTTGAATTTCACCAAGCCCATTTATCACATGATTCGCTTTTTAGATACAAATAAACCAATAATTGGGGAGGTGTATGAGCAGATGGATAGCATGTTGGGGCAAATAAAAGATGTTGTTAAGGAAAATGATCCCAACTTGTATGCAATGATTCACGACTATGTGTGTGCACGATGGAATAAACTTAATGTTCCACTACATGCCTTCGCATATATCCTTATGCCAAAATACTACTCTCCATCTTGGTTGGGCCAACCTGCACCTAGAGGTGGGGTTAAGATCAAACCTCACACAGATCCAGAGGTACAAGAGCGATACATGAAAGCATTAGACAAGTTGGTCCCCGACAGGGAGGAGTGTGCTAGATTGCGCCTTGAATTAGGCAGATACTTCAATTGCACTGGTAACTTTGGCTCTTTCCATGCAATGGAAGACAAAGACAAATTTGATGCTCTCACATGGTGGGAAGCATATGGCAGCATGGGACTTTTGCCAAAGTTGGCAAAAAAACGTTCTCTCACAAGTTGTAAATACTTCTTCTGCAAAGAGGTGTTGGAGCACCTACAGCTTCACACATAATGTGAGAAGAAACAGGTTGAATGAAAACCGAGCAGAAAGCTTGGTTTGTGTGCATTACAACTTGAGGTTGTTGAGTCATTATTGTGATCGGGCATATGAGGATCAATCATATAAAGTTTGGGGCAACAACCCAGAGGACAATAATTTGGGAGACAGCACTGTACATATGGAAGAATTGGAAGCAGAACTTTTGAGAGATGATGATGAAGCAACAGCAGCGATGCCACCGCCACACCCAGGGCCAGTCCCACCATCCAGTAGCAGTGCGGGTGCCAGTGCCAGTGTTCGATTTCCAGCTATTGTTCCTTTGCAGATTCAACCTCCACCTACATCCTCACGTGGCACTCCGCCTTCTAGTTATGGCCGTGGTACTCCTAAGAGTACTAGAAGACCACCATTGCCTCGTGGTTCTCACAAATCAGACATTTCTCATGGGCGTGACAAGGGGCCAGCCAATAGATAAAATAGATTTACTATTTACAGTTTATTAGTCTTTTCTATTTTCTAGTAGTTTTTAACTTTTATAACTGTTGAACAGTTGAAATTTGACTCTTTCATATTTATTATGATAATTTTTGTAAACAATATATGACAATTTAAGTTTGAAGTTTGAATTTGAAAGGTGAAACATTAAAGTCGGCATTTATAAGTTTATAAGTCATTATGAATTATGAATATGATGCTTCATGAAAGTTGAAAGTTGTTTCATTTTGTTTCATTTTATAACATTTCATTTCATGTTAAATATTCTTTGTTGTAATGGTTATTGGTTACACTTAGCTTACAAGTACAACTATGGTGATCAATGGATCAATGATGATAAATGTTCTATATTGAATTTTGAAATCAATAAATCAATGATGATAAATGATATATATCAATGATGATAAATGTTATATATTGAAATTTGAAATCAATGAATCAATGATGATAAATGTTATATATTGAATTTTGAAAGCTTGAAACTTTAAGATTGATGATTCATGAGACTCAAGAGTCAATATGTTATATGTTTCCAACTTGTGGGCATGGTTGATGAAGATTATAACTTCTGGATGATTATGTTATATGGTTCAATCTATCTTTTTATGTTTTTTATGTCTAATTCATCATTCTACATGCTTTTGTTGACATATATGCATCAAAATATAAAATATATATATATTTAAAAAAAAAAACGCTCCGGACCGGGAGCTTTTGAAAATGGTGCTCCTTCTCCCGCTCCCAAGTAGCCATGGATTAGGCCCATAAACTTTTGATGGATGGCAATCTCGGGCATATTATTTTCATGATGGTCCTTATCATTTATGTCATATTTTATGGCCTCCATAGGGTTATGATTAGTAAGAACGGGAGACTGACGAGATGGAGAAACACACATATGTTGCCCATGATGATCACACTGAAAAGGGGAGATTATGGATTTATCATGATCCTGAGGGGGAGCCCAAGGAGACAAAGTATAATCAATGAGGGGCTCACCCTTGACACTATGCTTGGAAGGGGGAAAGGGCTCACTGCCAATTGAGATCATGCGACAGGAGGTGATGGAATCACTTGATGAAGACTCAAGATGATGAGCAATAAGCAAGAGGGAGGATGAAGTATTGAATTCAACGGGTTTTTCTTTCCTAACATCATAATCTAAAGCCTCAAGTGATTCGAACATAGAATCATACTTGGGAGAGGTGGGAGCCTTATCAATTTCCTTAGTATCAAAGATTGGGTCTCTCCTAAAAGGAAAATTGATCACTTCCAACTGCCCCTCTTTATGCAAGGGAAAATAAAGATTCCCCTTCCCAAGAGTACGAATGGATATGTCATCATAAATAGTGCTTGAGAGAAAGGGAAAACTAATCTCATCCTTATCCTCCTTGTCGATGTCGTAAATGGGAGCACAACCAAATTGAGGACCAACAATTTCCCATTTCCCCTTTTCAATGTGGAAGTAATCTCCAATGTCATCCTCCAAGGGGATAATGGGATCACCTTCCTCAAGGTTCTCAAAAGGAGAATCATTAGAAGTAATATCCTCGAGAAAGGTAAGGTTAGTATCAACTTCACCTTCCATGGATTTATGCCTCCCAACACATGTCTTCTCAAAATCATCCTTTCATCGTGTGGACCCCAGGTGGACTCATCTACCTGCTCACTACATAGATTCTCAATGTCTTGATGATGCTCAATGAAGGCTTCCTCTTGGATGCTTAATGCAGGGTATACTTGAAAATAACTAAGAAAGCCATCAATGAACCCCTCAATAGATGAGATACTCTTAGGTTCATGATCATGCAGCCATTAATTATGACCAATGAGAGATCCCATGAACAATAACATAAGGACATCTTGGTGAACCACTTTCTCTCTTGAAGCATGTGCGTTAAATCTTTCTACGTGGTCAATTGCAGAGAGTGGATCACCATTAAACACGGGCATCCCATGTACCATCCTTCTTGTGACATGATTAGGGTGCCCAGGTACGTTAGCAATGTCCAAGGCGGGAAATTTATAAAAGAAAGACAACCTAATTGAGATATGAATGAAAAATATGTAGGAGTAGCCAGTGTGAATTTAGATATGCCTAGAAAAATGCTTTCTTCACCCTACAAGCATCGACCTTAAGTTCAGTGAAGAACTAGGGCTTCGTTCTTCCAATGGAGTCACCAATAATGATATGTCAATATGTCGTAAGGGGAACAAAACACACGTCTTGTGTCCCTGGCAACGGCGCCAGAAATGTCACCACTCAAACCAGCAGGGGACCTAAAAGGGACTTCTAAGAGGGCAACGATGGAGACTTGGCCCACTATCACCACAGCTAAGACTCCCTGCTCTTTACGGACTTTCACTGATGGAAGGGGACCCGGTAATTAGGAAGTCACTTATAAAGGATGGAGCAACAAATAGATGTGAAGTGACCTTAGAGACCCTTTCCCTAGGATATGATTAAGAATGGAGTTTGCTTGCTCTTTAAACAAGGTACAAGACTTTCTAGGGAAAGGAGGTGAGGATTTGAGCATTAGGTTAAAGGAATATGACTTGAAAAGGAATCTCCCAATCCCTAAAGTCCTTATAAAACTTGGATTCCCGAGTTGTCCTTGATGAATTGACTTTGATGAGAAATGGGACCACACGGGGCCAAGTGGACCCAGCCGAGGTTAAGGGGATGGAACCTAGCAATTGATGATATTCTTAACCTAACCAAGGCAAGGGGAAAGGATCAAACAAGAAATTTCACCTAAAGATGTCAAATTGATCCTATGAGGTACTAGCCTTGGGAACACTCGGGCAAAATTTGATCTTAGACCTAGGGCTTGGGATATCTTGGAATCCCACCGTTAGAATCTCTTCAAATTCGGAGGAGACCTTGAAGACACACCAGCACAGTAGGGTCGAGGAGATCAAAATTTTTCTAGGGCTACTTTGTCGGTAAATTGATACCCTAGGTGGCCCAACGTGGCTAGACCTAAAAGAGGGAGGAAAAGGTGAAAGAATATGGTTTAAATGACCACCCTTTGATGGATCTTAGACTTAGGGCTTGGGATATGTTGGAATCCCAGTGTTAGAATCTCTTTAAATTTGGAGGACACCTTGAAGACACACTAGGGCAGTAGGGTCGAGTGGATCGAAATTTTTCTAGGGCTACCCTAGGTGGCCCAATGTGGCTAGACCTAGAAGAGGGAGGAAAAGGTGAAAGAATATGGTTTAAATGACCACCCTTTGATGGATCAATGCCTAATTCCTCTTGGGGATATGGAGTCAAGGAGAATTCTGAAGATGGACTTCGTTTCTTGTTTAAGGAGGCTCTCAAAGTCAACGTCGTTCAATGTTAAGGGCAAGAGAAGAAAAGTGACCTTAAAAGCATTTATACTTCGTTGTAAATGGAAGAGGATTATTGAGATAACACGATCTCTAGGATCATTCATCAAACACGGCCCATACATAAAGATAAGCTAAATAGAAACATAATTCAACATTGATGTCGTAAATGCATGCAGCAATTAGCCCTAAAATAGCGATGTCTCATAACCAATGTATGAAGCAAAATAAAAGAAAATAGCGTTAAAATTGCAATTACATGTAAGAGAATATATCCAACCAGCAACACATTTGCAATATAAGAAGCTCCAAGATAAGAAGAACGCAATCCATACATCAAAATTCATCCATTATCCAAAAATATCCACCAAGGAAAAAGTGTGAGTTTCTCTAATGAGAGAATGATCCAAATCCAAGTGATGATCAAAAATGAATCCATCCAACTCCTATTTATACACTCATTAGGATTTTGAATTACCTAATGGGCTTACATTAACCCCTAAAAAAATATAATGTGCAAATTAACTAACTTTTGTTGACAAGCCCACCAAACTAGCTCACAAATAAAATAATAAGCCTCTCAAGAGGTCAAAGAATAACCTATGCATGTCGTAGGGCCCTCCAATAGGCCTGATGAGGTCCATAAGTGCCATAATGATAAATAGGATCCTCAAAAGTGATGGACAAGGGGGTGGCCCCGTGTTCTCCAAATAATAAACCTGTGATGCTCCTAGTGGGTGTGGGGGCACACAAATGACCTCATGGGTCTCCATATGACTCGAAGATGCTTGTAGACCATATGTAAGGACTCAGATGACGGAATAAATGTCGCCATGTCATTGTACAAGTCCTAGGACACCTGCCAAGTGTGTGGTGCAGTTGTGGGGCCAAGTGAGCATAATGTACCAAATGCATCTTCCTTGTCCAAAAGGTGGATCTCTAGAAATATCTAAACACCTCTGGGGATCCATGGAGTGTTGTCTACTGCTGTGGAGGCCCATGGCTCTCTACATGCACCCTATATGTGCTAATGTAGCCCTCTGGAGGGTTAGGACCCCATATAAGGAGAACAAACCCAAATGGACACCATCTGCAATACTGCATAAGATCTAATTCTTCCCCTGGCCTTCCTTTACAAGTCATTAAATTAATCAGGTAAAAGAGCTTACAAACCATGGACAACAAGTGGACACTTCATAATGGCAAGTCCTTCCATAGTGGGCTTTGGCGTGTGCTAATGTCTCAAGCTCAAAAGGGGGTTAGCCAAGTACTTTATTAGGTGATTTCTACCTTTAGAGAGGATAGTATGTCCAGAGTACATCCCTCAAATGGTGGTGGCATGTGATAAAGAGGTGAAATGGAATAGGGAATGATAGGGTGTTATGGAACCAGCTCCAAAAATAGAAGAAAAGAGAGATCAACGCCTTAGAAATAAGCCACTTCGAGGGGGCAACCTCCAATACATTATATAAATAAACAATTCTTGGATGATACAAATGACAAAAACTCCTTTCTATATATAGGAGTCCATGGGGCCACAATGTAATCCTAGCCAACCTAACAATAATAATGTAAGGGCACAATAATAACAATATGGGGGTTACAGGGGTACAACAATAACAATAAGGGGATTACAGTAACAAGAATAAGGGACTATACTAGTAATATAAGGACCTAACATGCTCCTCTCCTTCAAAAAAGTGTTGTCCTCAATGCTTGAGTAGATCCAAGTGCTTTTGTATAAAATTCTCATCCTCCCATGTAGAATCTTCAGTGGGTAAGTTCTTCCATTTGATGAGATACTCTGAAATTGATCGATTTCGTAGCTGTCGAGTTTTTGTTTTTGTGACCGCTTCAGGTTCCAATATGGTTTTTCCTTCCTCATTAAGTTTTGAAAATATTGTTTGAACTAGAAGTTTGTCCCCTATAACCTTTTTTAACCATGAAACATGGAAAACTGGATGCACTCGCGAAGAAGTAGGAAGCTCCAATTTGTATGCCATAGTACCAATCTTCTGCAACACCTTGTAAGGACTATGGTACTTTGGCGATAATTTATTATCCTTCTTAGCTTGTTTGAGGGACATTTGTTTGTATGGTTGTAGCCGTAAAAATACCCAGTCTACCACATCAAAACTTCTCTCACTGTGATGTTGATCTGCCTGTTGTTTCATTCGATTTTGCGCCAAATTTAGGTTATCCTTTTAAGAGTTGGAGAACTTCTTGTTGATACTCGATGTGATCCTCCACTGCTTGAACCCTAGAATTATCCCTTAAAGAAGATGTGATGGATGGTGGATGATATCCATAAAGTGCCATAAATGGGGTCATTTTTGCTGCAGTATGGAAGGAAGTGTTATACCACCATTCAGCGAGAGGTAACCACTTGACCCATTGTGTTTGTTTATCAGATACAAAACAGCGAAGATATCCTTCCAAAAATTTATTTACTATCTCAGTTTGACCATCAGATTGAGGATGATAAGATGAGCTATGAGCTAATTGAGTACCCAAACAAGAAAATAACTCCGTCCAAAAATTTCCAGTAAAAATGGGATCTCTGTCGCTCACAATAACCCTTGGGGTTCCATGTAGCTTTTGAATTCTGTCCATAAATGTAGTAGCAACTGTACTTGCTTTAAATGGATGAGATAATGCACAAAAGTGTGCATACTTAGTAAGTCTATCAACTACCACCATGATGACACTTTTTCCTTCGGACTTAGGTAAACCTGTGATAAAATCCATTGAAATCTCCTCCCAACGTTGACTTGGAATGGATAAAGGTTGTAGAAGTCCCGGGGTCTTAATTGTTTCCACTTTATTCTGCTGGCAAACCAAACATTACGCCACAAACTTTTGAATATCAGATTTAAGGCCATCCCAAAAAAATTCTTTCTTCACCCTCTGGTAAGTTTTTAAAAATCCTGAGTGTCCTCCTAAAGGAGAAGTGTGCAATTCCAGAAGAATCTTTTGTTTTAGTTGGGAATTCTTACAAATATATAAGCGATCTTTGTACCATAAGGAGTCATTTTTCCAACTAAATGTATCAGATGTACTAGGATCTTGCTGCAACTTTTGAATGAGTGTCCATACATCTTTGTCCTTCTTCCATTCATCTCTTGCTTCAGTTATCCAATCTGGTTGGATAATAGAAATGGCACAAAGCAATGCTTCCACATCTTCATCCTTTCTTGAGAGTGCATCTGCAACAACATTAAGCTTTCCTTTTTTGTAGATTATTTCAAAGTCATAACCCAACATCTTTGTGACCCATTTTTGTTGCTCTTTTGAAGATAGTCTTTGTTCCAAAAAGTGTTTAAGACTATCATGATCAGTTTTTACCTTGAAGTGTCTTCCCATTAGGTAAGTTCGCCATTTCTTTAGTGCATGCGGTATTGCTAACATTTCCTTCTCATAAATAGGTTTTTGTAAATACTTTCCTTTGATTGGACGACTTTCAAAAGCAATGGGTCTTCCTTCCTGCATTAAAACTGCACCAATTCCATTTTCTGAGGCATCACATTCCACAATAAAGGTTTTTGTGAAGTCTGGTGTAGCTAAGACCGGTGCTAGGCACATTGCCTCTTTAAGACGTTCAAAGGCCTTAGTTGCTTCGGGAGTCCATGAAAATGCATCTTTCTTCAATAATGTTGTTAGAGGTGCTGCTATTCTCCCATAATTCTTAACAAACTTGCGATAATACCCTGTTAACCCGAGAAATCCTCGCAACTGCTTTATGGTTGTGGGGGCTTTCCATTCCTTAATGGATTTAATTTTGTTAGGGTCTACCTTAACACCCTCGTGAGATACAATATGACCCGGATATTCCACCTCTTGTACTCCAAAGAAACATTTGGATGTTTTTGCATATAATTGTTTCTCCTACAATAGTTTGAGCACCCTGTCAACATGTTGAATATGATCCTTCCAAGACCTACTGTAGATTAGTATATCATCAAAAAATACTAGCACAAATTTTCTAAGGAAGGGTTTGAAAATGGAATTCATCAACCCTTGAAATGTAGAAGGTGCATTGGTAAGGCCAAAAGGCATGACCAAAAATTCATAATGACCCTTATGAGTTCGAAATGTTGTTTTCGGAATATCTTCAGTCTTCATTCTAATTTGATGATATCCTAAACGAAGATCCAACTTGGTAAATAAATTGCTCCATGTAATTCATCAATCACAGGAATGGAAAATTTATCTTTAGTAGTGAGCTTATTGAGCTCCCTATAATCAGGACACATGCGCCATGATCCATCCTTCTTGTGCACCAATACTACTGGAGCAAAGAAAGAACTTTGACTAGGTTGAATTATACCAACCTCTAACATTTCTGCGATCATACGTTCAATTTCACTCTTTTGGGCATAAGGATATCTGTAAGGCCGGATGTTTGGAGGAACACTTCCTGGAATCAAATGAATAGCATGATCATGATCACGAATAAGTGGGATTCCTTTGGGAGTATCAAACACCTTGGAATGGTTGTCCAAGACTTTTTGGAGATCTGGAGAAACAAATGATTTTGATGTTGGAACTTCTAGTGAGCATAATTGTGCAATTACGCCTCGTTGTTCTTTCTTCAGAAGCTTTGTCATGACATTAGAGCTTATTATCTTTCTTGGCTTCCCTGCGATACCCCGTAATTCAATTTCCTTTCCTTCTGAAAAAAAATCAAGAAAAGTTCTTGAAAATTAAAAGCTATCGTCCCCAAAGATTGTAACCATTGTACTCCTAGTACAACATCAACACCTCCCATTGGGATGGAAAGTATTAGACTATTCAATACATATTCCCCCATGGCTAGCTTGATATTATGGCATTTTCCAGAGCAATTTATAGTTCCTTCATTTGCAACCATCACTTGACATTCTGGTGCTGGGTATAGGAAACAATTCAATTCCTTGGCTACCTTACAATGAATAAAATTATGGGTACTACCCGAATCAATCAACACCATTACTTTTTTCTTCTTGATATGTCCTTCTATCTTGAGAGTTTGAGGAGTGGTAATTCCTGCCAATGCATTTTTATTTTTTTTCTGAATTGGACTAATTCTATCAAGCAAAAATATGGTACAAGATGAAGATACAATCAAGAGAGACAGTAAACCGGCAGCCGGAAATGATAGGACTATCAACCTCGGTTCCGGAGAAAGAGTGAAGCAAGCAAGGAGCTACAACCAAAGACTGGAAAGCTAAAAGACTGACCTCTACCTAGAATGGGCAGAAGTCTCAACACGAAGCTTTTTCCCTTTCCTTTTTTTAACTTCGACCCATCCATCCTGGGGCGAATGAGCAACAACAACCTGAAGACTGGGGTTCTCCAAGGAGGGCCCCTCCTTTTCTGATTCAGAGGAGGAGGTCATATGGACGCGTTTCTGGGCGATGGCTATATCGGAGGAATGCGCCGGTCCATCGGTGGAAGGAACCACAGATTGAGGGGCATGATCCAATTCTGCATCGTTGGCTTCATCTTCAGAGCTAGAGGATTCAGAATCCACGACTGGAAGTGGAGAGCAAGGAGCCCATCATTTGGAATTGGGCTTGGAGAGGTGATCCTTTTTCTTTTTTGCCGGGAGAGAAGGGCAGGAGGACCGCAGATGCCCTGTTTGGTGGCAATGGCAGCAGCGGAAGGCAGTATTTTCGTAATCCAGTGTCTGGGTCCAAAACAAGTCGTTTATCTTGAGATTGATTTGGTCTGGAAGTCCCTTGCTTAAATCTAACTCCACACATATTCTGGCATATGTGTAGAGACCATTGTTTTCCCGCCAGTAATATCCTGTAATGAAATTGCCCAAGGTGTTGCCTATAGCTTTGTAGACTGCAACATGCCATAAGTGGACAGGTAGGTTTGGAACACTGATCCATACAAGTGTCCTGGTAATGACCGCAGTTGCTGGATCAAAATCTGGGAACCAAGGAGTTAAGAAGATCCCTGCAGTTCCCATGAACCAAGGGCCTTCTTCTAAAGCCTTTTCATAATGCTTACTATCATTAAATAGAACAATGAAGTATCCTTTAGAACAGAAACTGACCTTACAATGATGAGTCCAGTTTGCATGAATCCAATCATAAAGGTCCTGAGATCGCGGCCACAGTCCGTTGAATCTGCAAATGATGGCTCTTTCTGCAAATTCTTGAAGTTGATTTGCAGGACCTGCATGAGTGATTTCGACAGTGGGAACTTCCTCTATCTTGTCAACCAAAAAAGGCTTGGATTTAGGGGCTTCCGGGGGTTTGGGGATCTCTGAGTGTACTGCATCTTTGTAAGAGAAAGGAGGAGCAGAGGACGACTGTCCCGCTACACCCCCTCTCAAACGAAGGGTTAACACCAAAGAGTTGTTTCTGTTAATGCTGTAAGTAGAGATGGGAAGAAGGTCTTCAAGTTGTTTACCTTGAAAGAGAAGTCTCTGAAGGCCTGAAGGGATCCCAATCCGCCGTTCTAGATCCAGTTTGAGATCCAACACCAAATCTGAAGAACTAACCCATTGCAGGATGGTTTTGCCTGTAGGTTGAGAAATTTGGACCTAAAAGGAGTCAAAGAGGTGCCTAGACCCAATGCCAGGACCTCTTGTGCTTCCGAAAGTAAGTCTGCCATGGCGTAGATGGGGAGGAGATTGCTCCTTCAAAAAAAGACTGTCACTTATAGACAGAAACAGGTCTGAGACAGAGCACTAGGAAACAGAGTGATTAAAAAGCCAATCGATCTTCTCCTACCTGAAAACCCGTTCTTTGCAACCTGCGAGCAAGGAGAAGAGAGGGGTTGTCGATTCGCGATTTCTCTTAGGCCCTAGATCGTGAAAAAAACTGAGATTGCTCGCATAAGGAGCTGCAGAGGGGCGAAAGGGACCCTTGAGAAGCTGAAGTCGCTGCTGTTTTTCTGCAGGATGCGGCTGCCGCGTCAGATCAGCGTAACAGGGGCTGAGCAGAGCAAATGGCACAAGGACGAGGTCATTCGAGGCAGAGGATAAAGGAGTTGGTCTCCCAATCTGTTGCAGCGCGAGAGCTATGTCGGAGTCAAGTGTCGCCTCTGCTCCATTAGTTTTAGTAGGTGACTGCTTCAGCGCTTCGGCTTCAACAGTAACAGCCGTAACTGGCTCGGCCTTTGGCGTTGTCTTCTTCGTCTTAGCACCTCCAACGCTCTCCTTCTTCGGTGTAGGGTTTGCTGTGGCGGGCTTCTTGGTTGGGCGAGGAGCCATTTTTCTTCCTTCTTCAAGTCCCGTAAGCCGAATTCCAAATCAATTCCTGCCAATGCATTACATGATATGGTCGGACTCATTTCTTCTTCTTCTAGGGTTGCTACCTGGTGTATATCCTCTTCTTTTGAAGTTTCTTGTTCATTTTCTTCCTCATCTTCACAATCTATGTAAAATATTTTCTTCTCAGCGCACTTATGACCTTTAGTGTATTTGCTATCACAACTGTAGCAAAGCCCTTTTGCTCTTTTTTCTTCCAATTGTTGTGGTGTCAACCTTGTAGGTTGTGGAAGTCTAGGAGTAGCAACACTTCCATCTTTATAGATGTGAGTGGTAGGCTTCCTTGTTGCCATAATTTTACATTCAATTTTTCTTGCCAACCTGAATGCCTTCTCCAATGAATCAGGTTCCCAAATGCAAACTTCATGTTGGATGTTATCCTTTAAAGTCCCTATGAAGACATCAATCCTGTGTTCCTCTGGAATATCAGTTACCCTTATATTCAGTTTTTGGAGAGCAGAACCCTTTTGTTTGAGATTTATCAATTGGCTAAAGATGTTGCTTTTTGTATCCTCATACTGTGCTCTCATTTCCTCCGTAAAAATTGACCAAGTGACAATTTTTTTACAGGAGCAAAGCCATCGATACCATACAAATGTATTTTGTTCTAAATGTAAAGTTGCAATGCGTACCTTTTGTGTGTTTTGCACATTGTTGAGATCAAAATATTGCTCCATCTGTAGTATCCATGTTCTGGGATCCTTGCCATCTAACTTCCTCATATCCATCTTTGGAATATGGTGGTTCTTCCATCCAACCTTAGAGTTAATGAAATCATGATTAACATTTATTTTGTTCTCATCATGAGTTTCCTCTACTATTTTTGCGCCATTAGGAAACATTTCTTGTATCAACTTTGCCAAACCTTCAATGTCTACTTTTAGATCGTTCTTCATGTTTTCCATGTTGTCTTTCATTTTTTCATCGATCTTAGCTTCCATGTCATCCATCTTAGCTTCCATGCCCACTTCCATGCCTTCCATCTTAGCTTCCAAACCATTCATCTTAGCTTCCACGCCTTTCTTCAAACCATCCATCTTAGCTTCCCTGCCTTTCTTCCATTTCATTTTTTGTTGCTCTTTGTGATAGCGAAATTTGATGCACTTGCTCTTGTAATTTTGATATCTCATGTTGTGTTTCTTCGTCTTCATGAGTCATAGTGTAGCCTTCTAAAGGCTTAATGGGTGTTGAATTCTTTTTAGGGGGCATTTTAGAACCCAATACTGATATCTATTCTTCAATATTCCCTTGGAATAAATTCAAACTAATTTTTTTCAAACAAGAGTTATGTAATTCGAAAAAAATACACACCTTTTTATTGCTTTTGAGGAGCTCTATATTGAAACTTAATTATCTCTATGATTTCGGATCGTCAATATCTGAAATTCGGCCCTAAAGTAGCCCTCTGAATTTTCTTTTGAATGCCACAGGTCTGACCTGATTTAGATTCTTCAAGGCAAAGTTATGCCCAATCTCCCACAATGACCTAATTATGGATTGGTTCAGTAGAGTGAACTTGAACGACTTGCCACGTGTCACTGTTTCCTTCTTCGGCTCTGAAATTGATATGACGAAAACTACATTCCATGTACTTGCGGCCACTTTTTACAGAATTTCAATCCGATGCTCAGAGAGAGAGTTATGAATATTTTGCCACAATCACCTCTTTGAGATGAAATTTGGGAGCCTGAAAAAGCCCTCACTTCCACAGACCATATCTCCGAAAATATTGCGAACCAAGCTCTGAAATTTTGCGACGATGTTCCTCAGGCTTTCGAGTTCGCACTCTCCAAATTTCAACTTCTGAACCTTCGTAGAAAAAAAGTTATAGCGAAAATTCCGAAATGACCTGTTTAGGTTAAATTCAGGAGCCTCCAAAAAGCCCTAACTTCCACAGACCATATCTCCGAAAATATTGTGAACCAAGCTCTGAAATTTTGCAACGATGTTCCTCTAGATTTCTTCTTCGCACTCTAAAAATGTCAGCTTCTGAACCTTCGTAGAAAAAACGTTATAGTGAAAATTCCACAATGACCTGTTTGGAGCAACGAATCCCTAGAATCCAAAGCTCTAATACCAAATGTTATGAAACCAGCTCCAAAAATAGAAGAAAAGAGAGATCAACACCTTAGAAATAAGCCACTTCGAGGGGGAAACCTCCAATACATTATATAAATGAACAATTCTTGGATGATACAAATGACAAAAACTTCTTTCTATATATAGGAGTCCATGGGGCCACAATGTAATCCTAGCCGACCTAACAATAATAATGTAAGGGCACAATAATAACAATATGGGGGTTACAGGGGTACAACAATAACAATAAGGAGATTACACTAACAAGAATAAGGGACTATACTAGTAATACAAGGACCTAACATAGGGGCAATCCTGGGCCACATATCGGGGCATAAGGGTAGTAGCTAGATAAAGAGAAGCCCGTACCTGGGTATGTAATGTGTAGGAGGGAGAAATCATGCTACATGAGGTGCCCTGACCTTGATTTTTCCACCCTTCTTTATATATCTTTTGCATTTTACGATTTTTCTTTGATTAACTGTTTGAGGCTCAAAAGATAAGAGCATGATGTGTGAGATATAGCAGTGATTACCCTATTTTTGGTAGGGCAGTTCATTTCCATCCAGGGGTTGGGACAATCATGGGTTCCTGAATTGTAAAGGAGGCTCATCTAGGACCTATGGAACCAGGGTGATGGCCATGGGTATGGGGTAGAGCTCATGCATTGGCTTTTTCCCACGTGCTAATTATGTTTGTCCCGACCATCTTTTGCATTTTGTGGTACATTTTCCTATTGAATGTGGCCATTCATGCTTTTAATTTTCTTTTCAGTTGCTTCAACCTCGAGGGCATCATTCCAAGCCTAGACCTAAGGTGGGGGCAAGGGAATAGAGAGGCTAACCCTATGTGGACCCAGTGAGGAAATGTGGACCCAGGTGGGAGAGATGATGAATGGGGTTATAGTGAATGGAAGAGGAGTGGTATATGTAGATAGGGGAGCGATACCACGCAAACAAAGTCGAGGTTTCCCAAGTAGTACCACCCTAAAACCAAATGGTCGGTAAAGGAGATCCCACGGGACCAAAATCCAAGGGTAACATCCAAAAGATGTCAAGGGAACAAAAGCAGAAACTAAGCCCACTCTTTCTGCCAAATCCACCATCAATTCTTGCCCAAAAGTGTCCATGATAAGTAAACCCAATACTCAATTACCAAATGACAAGACACACCTTTAGGTTCGGGAGGCCCACCTTCAAACATACGATCAATACAGATGGGTGAGGGACCGCATGGTTGGCTCAAGTGGCGGAGAAATGGCACAATGAGATAGCTGAGTGTTACAAGGGGTTGTTGGTTGTCAGCTAAGGTCCATCATGGAGAAAAAAATTCTCCTAGAGATATCACCCACGAAGTGGTGGGCAACAAGATCTTGACAACAAAATCCACCCTAGCTTTGGGGTGAGGCTGGAGGGAAAAACTATGTCGATCATTTGTGTCTAGAAACACAGATGAATCAGTGAGACGAAAAACCTCCTAGGATAAAAATCGTCATCAAAATAATAGGCTTACATAGGTTGTTACATACATTATGGTCTTGCTAAGATCATTTACATTATAAACATGCAGAATGGATTTACCACTTTAACAAAATGAAGACTCATGATGAATCCTGGATGATTTGAATATTGGAACATGAAGAAATCCCTTTTGCAAAAAAAATGGGTGTACTGCTATAGGGTCGTTGACACGGAGTGGTCAACAGGACTGGTTCTTAGAACATAATGACAACAGTTTCACAACCCTTGCTAGAATCATAGTTGCTTTCAACACTAGGTGGGGAGATAAGAAAAAAGATCACCGCCTGTTCGTTGCATTGAGCAGAATTAAGAAGAATGAAAACGAAATGATGGAAGAAATCAACAAAAATTCAATGACATAATCAAAAGTCTACCCCAAGATATCAAATCCCCAGAGAAGAACATCCTCATCTCTTATATTAAGGCTTTTAACACTAATATCAATATGACTTGTGGGGTAAAGAGCCCGCAAGTTTAAGGGAAGCTCAAAGCGCAGCTGAAAATATAGAAAAATACAAAAGAGTTTCAGGAAAATAAAACATTCCAGGATTCACAAGACGAAAGTCTTTAGAGTCAAAGGGCAACGTTGAAGCTAAGAAGTTTGCTAGTGACCTAATCAAGGAACTTAATTAATCAAAACTATGGAAATTAACTGTGCAAACTAGATGAATGCCTTACAAAATAAACTGGTGGCTATGGAGAGGTCACAAGCAGGAAAGTATCAATCTAGACCTAACGATAGGTAGCAGAAAAAGGGTCCTTCACAAGATCATAGGCCACCTAACCCATTGGAATCTACTAACTTAGTAGATCAGGCACCTCCTTATTGTAGGCCATGTGACGAGTTCCATGATGAGGCCACATAAACTATTGTTAGAAGGACCATTGAAAGTGGCATGGCAGGGACAAGCGAACTACTATGAAGCATAGCCTAAGAATTGGGGGAAGCATAAGAGTCCCATGAGCTGTCATAAACTTGGAAAATTTATGACACTTTATTTCAGCTGATAGGAAATATGTGAGCATTTCGTCTTCAAAAAGGAGGCCCAAAAATATGGCTTCTCTAGCTCTTTTGTAATGTGCTTTGCATTGCTTCACAGCCTGAAAACAATTGGGGGAAGCATAAGAGTCCTATGAGCTGTCATAAACTTGGAATTGTTACGACAGTTTATTTCAGCTGACAGGAAATCTGTGAGTGTTTTGTCTTCAAGAAGTAGGCCCAAAAATCTGGCCTGTCTAGCTCTTTTGTAATGGGATTTGCAGCCTTAGATCTATCTAAATTAAGTCAGGTGATAGCCCTGACTCAAATCTTGCTAGCCATGAAGTAAACTGGCCTTAATAATATTAAATTGTCTTCTCTAATAAATCTTGGTTAGTGGCCATAAATACGTAAACTTAAATTGTGGAAGCAGCCTGCCCTTAAATGCTTCATAAATCCCTACTTGATTTGCCTCCACATGCCTAAGAAGAATTTGAAAATAAAGGGGGCAGATGTGGCAGCCCATTTTTGCTAACCCTCTTGTAAATGTTATTATGAAGTGCAAAATCATGTAAATAATGCTTAATTATAAATGATGACTGGCTGAGATGGGACATGGATTTGGAGGTTTGCAGGAGAATGAGTTGCTTGTAAGCCATATCTGCATTTAAGTTATCACCAAATTTCCTGTTGGAGGGGATGGCCCTGCTCCAGGTAGTTAATGGAGGAAATGGGCCTCCTAATCGGAGGACAAGTCTACAAACTGCCTCATGGGTCGTGTTGACAAAATCAACACGCAAGAGGAGTCAGGGCGGGCAAGAGAAGAGGAGAATAGTGTGAAGGGAGCATTTGTCATGTTCCCGGGAAACTAATTGCCTAAGGATGTAATAGCTTATCAATCCCCAGAGGCTATAGTCTTCAATAATAGGAAAAAACCCCAAAATTTTCCAATTTTGGGCGAATTCTGGGGCAGCTGGGCAAAGAAACCCAAAACTGGGGTTTGAAGTGAAATTTACTCAATCATTGAGGAGAAACCCCTCTAGAAAATCTATAAATATAAGAGTGATGAATTCATTTTGATCATCATTGTGGATCATCTTATTGGTTTTTGAACATCAACTCTCAAGGTTTTAAGACCCCAATTTCTCTTGTCAATTTCGGTGGTGAAAGATTCCACCCTAGTTAACATTTTTTTCTCTCTATTCCCTATATGAGGCAGCAAATTCTTGATCTCTGATTTGGGGCATCAAATTCTGTAAGATTCAAAGATTGTGAGAAATCTCTGTGTGGGCAA
This sequence comes from Pinus albicaulis, assembly GCA_034641835.2. Classification (NCBI taxonomy): domain Eukaryota; kingdom Viridiplantae; phylum Streptophyta; class Pinopsida; order Pinales; family Pinaceae; genus Pinus; species Pinus albicaulis. The sequence goes on from CM076570.1 coordinate 1,059,438,422, forward strand.
TGAATACCCTTCCTCTTTCTTGGTCTAAGGCACAAAAGCAAAATTGAAAGAGCAGTGAGGGTTTTTCCTTGCTCGGTTTTGACAAAGAACTGGTCCTACCAGAGAAGCGCAGGTATGGACAAATTATTACAACGTCTATCTGTTGGAAGTCTTGATCGTGCGCACAGGAACAAGTCCATGTACCAACAAAGATACCCTACAGTTGTGCAATCGCATTCTGGTATAAATTGTGATGAATGCGGGAACACATTTAATTCTGAAGATCTCGTGTTCTGGTGAAGTGCCACTAGTCGTTCAGACCTTAGTCCTGATGCCGAGTTGTCCAGCGTGTTGAAAGTTGTAACTAGTTTCAGTTTTCATAATTGTGTTTGGACCATGACTTGATGTAATCATTATTTTACTTGTCAAAAGAAAGAAAAAGAAAATATATTTTGTAAAAGAAAATTTATTTTAAATGGGTTTCTTTCTCATTGGTCTCTTGTCTTAGGTCAAAGCACCCATTGAGTGCTCTAGGGTTTTGTATAAGAATCAAAATCAAGGTCATAATGTAAAGTCCCTTGGAGGACTCATGTATCAAAGCAAAGAAATGTATTTTTATGTAATAAAGAGTCTAGGAACCACCAAAAGGGTCAGGGCAGCCAGCCCATGATTCGGCCTAGAAAAGGCATGTGCATCCACTCAAAAAGCTATATAAAGGGAGGAATTCGACCTCCATTAGACACATAATCTTGGCATACATTTCTCTGATCTGAGGCAAGCGAAAAAGAAGTGTGAAGGAGCTAGAAGAAGGCAGCGAAGAAGAAAGGAGGATTTGATCTTTGTTTTCTTCTTTTCACATGCGAGTTTTCTTTGGAAGACCAAGGTTTCCACAGGTCCGAATTTTGCAGAAATAGTGACAAATTCGTGATCAGAACTATGGGAGGTTGGCCTGGTATTTTGGTGAGTGGTCTTGTGTCTTGGTCTTGGAAGGCTTCATTGAAAGAAATTTTATAAGAAGAGGAAGTTCTCTGGGTTTTCCCCTGGCTTGGAGCCTATTTCTAGTGTTAAAATATTGTTATTGAGAGAGGCACTTAGCAAGTCTTGGAATTGTTTCAAACATAAATACCTCTTTATTTATTCTTGCTCTTCTTCTGGGTAGGAACGGCTTTGGGTAAGCTCTAGGGAGTCGACAGGTAAAAGAGGTCCCTGCCCCTCAATCGCGATTTCTCTGCAATCATCTTTACGCAAGATCCGAGGTATATTTTTCGTCCTCTAGTACAACACTGAGCCTTGACGCTAAGCATGTAACGAGGGTGGTGTTCCTCAGTTGGAATTACGTCTTTCTGTGGACATCCGAACTAATCTACTTGCAGAAAGAAAGCTATTTTATCTTGCAAAATCCATCAAACTACTAAATCTACTTGCAAAAAGGAGACTATTTTATCTTGCATAGTTCATCAATCTACCAATCATAATTGCATACATCATTTACCTAGTTCACACTTGCTTCAAAATCAGTAGCCTACTTGCATCATGCTTGTGATAAAAGAACTAATTCTACTATGTTTTTGCAATGAAGAAAAGGAATGGTGGGAGTGGCCTAGGAGCTTTCCCTGATCATCAAATCACAGTTGGGGGTCATTATCCATCTTGACTGAGTTAAAGTTGCAGTGGGGATCAAAATTGATGAAGGAAAGTGGTGCTACAGGCTTGCTACAGGAGCCCTGTATTGCTACAAGAGGGCCTGTAATGCTACAAGAGGGCTTCTGAGTGGCTTTTGAAGGTGAAAATGATGTCTTAAGGGTATGGAGAGGTCGATGGAGGTTGAAGCAAATGAAGGGAGGTTGGGTTAAGCCCCTAGTCAAGCTCAAGGCCTCTCAGAGGCTTGTCTTGCTCTAGGATGAGATCTCACGGTATAATAGGCAAAATGACTTATGAAACAGAGTTTTGGGACAAAATTTGGAGGTGGAAAGAGAAGATGAAGGAGCTCAAGATGGAAGTGGTAAAGGTGCCCTTCCCTGCAGATCAACACAACCCCGGAATCAATCACATGCATGCATCCATTTATTATTGACAAAATGAGATAACTTATGATGGAAAATATGATTTGAATTTAGATAGCATCTAGTTTATGCCATAACACTGATCAAATCACTAAATTGACTTCTAAGCTACAGGAAGCAAATGTAAAACTAACTTACTTGCTAATCTATTGAAATCACTAAACACGATATTGTACATTTGTGGTTCTGATCTCTTATGGTCTCCACAGAGGTGGTGTGACTACAACCATGGCACATAGATAATCTCTACTGAAATAAAAACTACAAAAATACTTATCCAAAACTAACATGCACAAGAAAGGACTATGCTGAGGTTGGAGCCAGACAAAGTCCTCGACCCTACTATGGAGATGCAACTTAATAGCTTAACTTCTCATTGTCATAAGTAAAAGTCTGTATGAGATAAAGTTCAAAATACCAATTGACTCTGAGCTCAATGATTACCTAGTGAGAGAGAGAGTTCATGCAAATGAGACATGAGAGTTCTCTACACCATAGCAACAGAAGAAATAAGGCTAAATTAAAGGAAAAGCATGGATAATAAAATACTATTTAGTTTAAAGCTGGGCCAATACTTTAATGTGAATATAAGTGATAAATAACAATTGTTTTACGAAAAGATTTGTAATTTACTTAAAATGAAATGGCAAGAAATTCTAGTTCCTACTTATAATCAATGTTATTAATAAGTGTTAGTTACGATATTAATGTTAATAATAATATTAATTAGTTTAAATGATGATTAAGGGTATAATTAATACAGTGAGTTAAATAATTATAATCGTGGACGAATGAAGGATATAAAATTATTTAACCAAGACTATGAAATGATATGGTTGAGCTAGGTGACCCTCATGCCAGCAAGTCACATCCTTGATGTTAGACATGGACCCTGGTGCCATGTCATCTACCATGCGTTGAATGACTTGGCACAATGGTGTGGCAATGGTACAAATCTTCTAAGGACCATAACTTCGCACCTCAAAGTTGGATTAAGATGAAATTGACATTATCAAAAAGCTCTTCATGAGTAGAAGATGATGATGACCTTTGGGATGGGATCTAAAGTGAGTAAAGGAAAGTGATAAATTATAACCCCACCTCCTCAAGGTCACTGTCACCCACCAAAAAATGGGTAACCCATAGGAGATTTGTTTTTCTCCTCTTTGGACAACCAACCAACAAACAACCCTATATTATCAACACATAACATGATGCTAGGATCCTCCACCTATTGATCCAGTCAGATTCTCTCCCACCTGGAAATATCTTCTTGAAGGGAAGGTGGGTCATCTATCAACAGGTATTTTAACCATTTTGCAATCATGTGCTTTCATTTAATGTTATGGATATACTAATATGGATGACGTGGCAAATTGGATGACTGATTGATCTTCGATTGTATTCTTGTTCCATTACTTCACCTGGGAGCTTAGTCTTTGACCGTAGTCAAGTGGGACTGCTTCTAAGGCCCTAGGGTATTAGGAAGCGCACTATTGAGGAGGCACCAATAGAAGTAGCGTGTCTAAGGTAATCCATACTTAGCACTTTCCATCTTTCCCTCTTATTCATCTCTACTCTTCAAGCTAGTGGTCATTGGTCATTGTTCATTGGGATTGGAACCCTTCATCCTCATCCTTGATTCTGGCCCGCAAACTTAGTCTTGGGGGTTGATGCAATTAAAAGAAAACTAAAAGCATAAGAAAGCCACAATGAAAGAAAAATGTAAAATGAAAAAGATGGCTAGGACATTTATTTAGCACGTGGGAAAAATCCTAGCATGAGCTTTACCCTGTCATTATCCATCACCCAATTTCTTAAGCATCTAAGGCTTCATCTAAAGAAAGGGACTCTTGTATGTCCCAACCCTAATGAGCAATAAATTATTTCACCTTAAAGGGGTAGTGAAAAAATTCAAAAATCTCAAAAAGCAAGCTTGGACTCCCAAGTTATGCACCCAATGAAAGATAAATCATAAAGAAGTAAAAGGTGCACCAAAGGGGTGGAAAAAGCAGGTTGAAGAAGAAAAGAGTTTGGAAGTCCTTCGCTCCTCCAGGCTTCAGAATCCCTCTACACAGGGAAGGATGGGAAACAGAATGACCTTCGGCCCCTCCAATCCCCGAGAGAATGGTCGAACCGTCTAGATATCCATCTGGCTAGATCATCCTTTTATAAAGTGGACATAGTCCGTCCATGATGGTCGTTGGGTACAAGCTCATCAATGTGATAAATAATGGATAAGATGAACCACTGGCACCATCAACGAGTTCTAGAATTAGTGGCTAACTACTAACTACTGTTAGAAAATCAGAAAGACAGAAAGATTTTCTTGTTCTTGATATTTTACTTGTGATGTTCCTTAATTCTTATTAGTTTCTTATTTTCTTCTTTCTTCTTAGTTCATCATGCAAATATCAAAGTAATAGCACATAGATCAAGGACACCAGATATAGGCCAGCATCTAGGGAAAAACCCCATTCTAGGGGAAAACTCAGTCAAATTCTTCCTTCAATAGTTTTCCTGAGACTCTAGACCTTGACTCACACTTCCTCCACACCAAGTCAGCCTTCTTTTTTATCCTCTTTTAGACCTGGCAGTAGCAGCAACAACAACAGCACTATGCAGCACTTTCTTCGACCTAGAAACTTCGAACTTACTTCTGGGACTTCGATCTTGAAGAAAAGACTTCAATCTTGCTTAAGGGAGTTCGATTTTGACCCAATACAACTTCTCAAGGCACCAGCATCCAGCAAAAGTGACTTCGACCTATTCTTCTCTTGGCAACAGCAATTGGCAGCAGCCAAACAATGAGAGACTTCGATCTTCCAATCTAGGGCATGTGAGAGAGAGAGAGAGAGAAACACCGAAATTTTGATTTTCCTTCAATCCTTCGGCTTGTCCAAACTCGCAAACCTTTTGGCTCCTTCCTTGACTTCACACTTTTTCCAATGCAACAGTGGATATTGAATTTGTGTGTGTGAGAGAGGATGCTCCAAATCAGTTTGATTTGCTTGTATATATAGGCTTGAGGTGAGCTCGAATTCCTGGAGTTGAGGCCGACTTGGTGTGGAGGTCCCATAATTCATTTTTGACTCAAAATTAAACCTTTTTACATGATTCAAAAGCCCGGGATGGGTCAATTTAAATTTGTAATGCCTCTATAAACTCATAATAAATCCTAGAAGTCCACAATGGGGACTTTGACCTAAAATAATATTCCCCAATCATGAAACCCATGCTTTAATAAGTCATTTAATAATAATATAAATTATTTCTCTTTATTATTTTGACTCGAGTATAATTTATGAAGACCGAACCTAATTACAATCTTCAACACTCCCTCTTAAGTAGGGAGGTATTCATAATATACAAGTACAAGAAGATCTCAACTATGTGAACTATGAAGAATTTTTAGGCACCTCAATGCCATGGACTAGATTCTTGACCAGGGAAATCTATCCATTGGTCTCTCAACAATTTAGGCACCGCAATGCCATGGACTAGATTCTTGACCAATGCGATCTATCCAAGTGGGACTAACATGGACTAAAGCTTTCAACCTCTATAGGTACCATCAGGCTTATCTACTAACCATCAACCCATGGAACTAGGTGCACATCCACCCGATGCCACCCTCCCTACCAGACATCAAAACAAAGTGTTGGCTCGATGTCTTTCCAGGCAATGTTTCACTCACAAAGCCTTAACAACAAAACTCTCCCAATCAAATTGATCAGTAACCGTCATGCTTATCAAACCTTCGAGAGATTTACCTGTACAAACATAGCCCCAATCAGTAATACACTTTCAAATATACATCATTAAAAACAAACCTTCGGGGTCTCGATGTATCTCTTCAACTTATCTCAATAAGACTATGAATCTTTGAGAGAATATTCTTTAATCATTTACTTTCCCACTTCACATGTAGCAACATATCTTTTAGAGCGTATTCTCCAATCAAACACTATGTTATGCCCTCCCTCTTAACCAAGGAGATTTCTTCTATCCAGGCTCCCTCTAACCAGGGAGATTTCTTTTATCCAGGCTCCCTCTTAATGTAGGGAGATTAACTTCTTCCTTCAATGTTGGAGAATCTTTCATGGCTTTCGTCCTTCTCATCATGCTTAACATATCGTCTTCTTTTATGGACATCTTCACCAATATTGAATACGATGTACTTACATAGCTTAGACAGCAAGTACAATCAAATCTATAGAAGCATGAAGTTAGTCATAATGAAATCTTATAGTAGCAGAAGCATTTAGACTTTACAAACATAATCATCAAAAGACTATACTTCAATACTTGTAGCCCAGGTTTGTTACAAACCCTAAGTCACATCAGCAACTCAATCAAGATGACAGAAGATTAGTTCTGTCATATAGCGATCCCTAGAAATAAGTCAAAGAAAAGAAAAGTATCTAATAACTTTCAGAATTCACATGTTAGATTTCCCACTAGGATTTTATGTAAACCCTGGATTTCATACATCAATCATAACATGAATAGTTTCTACTAGGGTTCGATGCAAACCCTAGATTTCCATCTACAAATTCTCAACAATCACTAGATAGATTCTAGATTGGTGTGCATATTAGAGAATTTAACTATTACTAGGGTTTAGCTTTAAAACCCTAGATTTTCCAAGCAACATCATCCTAGAACTTTAAACTTGGACTAGGGCTTGTTTCCAAACCCTAGGACTTATGACCATAAGTAATTAGGTCAACACACACATCTAGGAAATCATGAGCATTTCATATGTCAGACAATATTAACACATTAGACATATATCAACCAAGTTAGGGTTTCAACGGAATGGACACATAACTAGGGTTTCACCCCTAAGAGCTTACTATAAAGATAAGAGTATTGCTTATAGACCCAACCAAACCCTAAGAATTTAGGATTTTAGTTCATACTATAGCAAACCCATATTTATCAACACTTCAAGGGTTTGCGATTTTGGACAACATCATTTCAATCTTAGCAAGTTAGAGTTTTCATGATCATACCAAGATCCCAAACATGACATCATCATAAAAGCAATTACTTCATCAATAGCCCTAATTAGGTTTAGGGTTTCATACATTAATAGCATGCCCTTAGGTTAGGGTTTTCCAGAGAACCTTTTTAGGGTTCTTTTATACAAACAATCAAATATATAAGGTGGGTAGATTTATCAGATGATGAATCACCCTAAACAAGAATCTTTAAGATTCAAGAGAGCTAAATACTACAATTCTTAGTAATGTAGAATGGATATGCCAAAGCGAATAACTAAGCTTTATGATCTAAGACATAACTTTGTTTCTTGACAAACCTTTTTAACTTCAATGCTTTGTCCTGTGATGCCTTCTTTCATATTCCTTGAGCATTTAGTGAGTCATTTCCTAGACAAGGAAGCAGAGGTAGAAAGGTGATTAGTATTTAATATAATCAAAACTTTAAACAAGTATATGAAACCAAAACTGAGAGGGAATGAGATAACTATCTTGAGGAGTTGTTGTGGGTTCCCTCCAAAGCTTTGAGGGATACCTAAAACTTATAAACAAGAAAATGTCTTTTCCAAAAATATGTTAAACCTACAAATGTATATAAAATATACAAATGAAATATCTAAAGCTAAGATCAAAGAGCTTAGTGGTGTAAGTCCCTTATGTCATTCTCTTTGGGTTTCACTATCTTGGGAGAGGCTTCTTCTTCAGCCACATTTGCATGATCTCTTTCTCTTTTCTTATTTCTAGGATTGTCGGGACACTCACTTCTATAGTGACCCATTTTCTGACAATGATAGCATTCTATCTTGGACATGTCAACCTTCTTTCTTGGCCCCTTCTAGAAGTTTTCCTTGTGATGAGCAATATCGACAACTGAGACTTCTTCATTGTTGGTTGTTAATGAGATCCTCAACTCTTCTTGACTGCAAGATGTCCATAGTTCCTTAAAAGTGGGAACTTCTTTCCAGTTGTTGAGACCTTAAGCAAAAGCACTCCAATAAGGTGGCAACCCTAATAAGGTTGTGATCACAAGTTCCTTATCTGGAACTATTTCATCAATGGCAAGAAGATCATCTCTTATTCTTTCTATCTTCACAAAGAAAGTGATCACAGTATCTTCCTTAGTCATTTTGGTGGTCCTTAGTTCATTCTTCAAGCTTGCCACTTTCCCAATGTTCTTGATGATGAATAGTTTGACAAGGCTTCGTACATTTCTTGAGCATGGTCAATGTTAGCTATGTAAGGGACAAGGTTGTCCTTTATGCCTTCAACCATTAGAGTCATGGCCACTGATTAGGTGCTCAAAATTATGCTCAAGAAGTTGTTGAAATGGTGTGTAACCTGAACGGTTCCGTAGATCTCGTCATTTTGAATCCGACACAACTCGTTTCGCGGAAAACCGACACTGTATGCTCCCAGAAACGCATTTTGTCCACTTTGTCAAATAGGCAAAATTTTTGAAAAAAAAAGTGCAGGGGCAATCCAGTCAGCAGTCCGTATTGTTGACTGGGCATGCCCATGTGGCATGTTGACTAGTCAACGGTATATTCTCTGACAAATGATGTGGTGCCAAGTGGCACTTCGTCATTGGTTTGAAATGTTGTGCCAAAACTTGGAAAAGCCATAACTAAGTCAGTTTTTTACCAAATTCAAGGCAAAAAGAGGCTAGACAAACATTGGTGGGCATTCTGGAGCCATTGGAGCAAGTTTCAGAGTTGTTTGAGCATTGCAAATGTATGTAATCACACTTTTGAGCATAATAGAAGAGGGACAAGCCATTGGAAGCTGGACCAAGGAGACGTAGCCCAGGCAGGGTGAACTCCTTCATCATGTGTTGTTGTGTTACTATTTATGGTGATGTTCCATGTCTGTTATATTTTGTTGTTCAATGTTTTGTTTATGTTAATTTGCTCAAGAAATTCACATAAAAACACATAAAAAACTCATTGTTAACTTGCAATTTACCTCATAATCCTCGAGCACTTTTTTTATATTGTGATTTGGAATTTAGCACAGCAAAAAATAATTTTCCCATTCAGATCAAGTTGGTATCAGAGCACTAGGTTTACTTGTGCAAGAAGGATTTAATTGTTTTGCAAGTGTTTAAATGCTTACAAGGTTGAAGCTCAAGAGAGGAGAAGGCAAGGTTGTGGGTGCAGGTTCTCAAGTTGGAGCAAGGTGAAGGAAGGCACAATTGCCACAATCTCCACCACAAAATTCACCTCCTATTGTACCTAAGGCTTTAGAAAGCATGTCTCACGAAGGAGGAAATGATAACATGACAGAGGATGAGAAGGCTTTTAGGAAGGCTTTCTTTGACATGACAGAGATGGTTAAAGTCCTCTATGAAGAGAGAATACAAGGTTGCAGGGTGAAAGATCCAGGCCTCCAAGAGGAGAGGGTTCTCTAGGAGGAGGAGGTAATGGAAATGGTGATAAACCACCATCATCCTCACCACCATCTTCACCTTCATCTTCATCCTCTTCCACTACTATTAAACACCCTTGTTAAAACTTGATATTAAATTTGAGTTGCCTATGTATAATGGTGAAGTGAATACAAAGAAGCTTGACAATTGGGTTCGTCAGTTGGAGGTCTACTGTAGGATACAAAACCTTCAAGATGATGATACAACAGCTAGCTTCCTTGAGACTGAAGGATGCAGCACTAGTATGGTGGGAAGCCAAGACACAAGATGAGATAAAAAAACATGGTAAGATCTCAATCTCTTGGTCTAATTTCATTGCTGCAATTAAAAGACAATTTTACCCTCTAGCATATATGCAGAAACTTAGAAAGCCATCATGAATTGGCAGAACTTTAGACAACTTAAAGGTCAAAACGTGCAAGATTACACCTAAGAATTTAGAAGAAGAGCTCTTATGTTAGGTGTTGATTTGTAATCACAAATCACGTTGTTGAAGTATATAGGGGGTTAAAATAGCTACCTAAGGCATACTATCCTTATGTTCAATCCCACTAGTCTAGATGAGGTTTGTGTGCAAGCCACTGTAATATTCCGATATCTACAATTTTCTGCTCCATCGGGAATATCTTAAGATATTCCAATTCCTTCTTCAATGAGTTATCACAAGACCATTTCAGAGATTGACTGTTGGGGCATTTACAGGATATGTCTCCTTCCAAAGAAGGGAGAGATCCTGAGGCTAGCTGGCCCTTCACAGACTCTGTCTATGGCTATGCAATATTCCAACTCGGGAATTTCTGCTACAGGGTCCTTGAGGACGCTGTATAAGGAAGTTGTTGCAAAAATAAGGCAAACCAGTGCTGGGATGCCCTAGAAAATATCTCATACAACTCCTATGCAGAATATGAGCCCAAAGAAATAACTCTAGATGGATTATTCAGATCTCCCCAATCTATGTCTCTAAAACAATGCTCAATGAGAGAGCTTACAGCAACATACGAACATGAATCTGAAACTCTGCAACTCTGAATACATCATAAGAGGGAAATGCTACAGCCATCTTTATATTATGATACATTAGCAGAAATATACAAAAAATAGTTGAGGGACAAGCCACTCAAGCTTTAAGATCCAACCTTCAACGAATAAACAGTGAAATACAAGAGTAGCTGCAACTCCACAAAATGCCGGAGTAGCTGCAACTGCGTAGTGTATATGAAGGCATAAGCTGCTGAATATGTATAAAATGCATAAGTGGCTGAGGGAATACAAGAAATGGCCCAATAACAGAGAAATGGGCTGAAATACATGATTTCTAGCCAATCTATGGAAGATTGCTAGAAATGCCAGAGAAACCAAAATGTGACAACTGAGTTGTCACTGCAACTGATACAAAATAAGAACGAGGCTGTGGCTGATCTGAAATCTGATTGCCCTCCTCTGTTAATGTCTCTAATACAAAGGGTTGATCCCTTTGTCTCAGAAACACTCTCTGAAGCTCCAAAAACTCCTCTCTCACTGCCTCCTCCAAAATAACGCAATTTCCTCCATGGACTGCGCAGTGGGAGATGATGGAATGTTGGCTCATGCCAACTAATCTAAAATAATGCCCGAGAATCCTCCTTGCAGCTCCTCCAATGAGTGGATCACTCCTCCACTAAAGAAAACAAGACAAGAGAGACTCCATGAGTTCCTCTCTTGCTGCACCCAACAACACAACATCCTCTCTGCTGCAGAAATAATGTTGTAGAAGATGAATGTAGTTGTGGCCAATGCCAGATTGAGGAAATGTAGCTCAATCCTCATCCTTCCTTGAGGAAGAGGTAGGGATTCCCGACCGGGAACACCATATCGCCCGAGGGCACCATCACCCTGCTAAATAGCCCGGGGATGCAAGCTTTGTAGACCCAACTCTGAAACTCTAAAACATAACCTAATGAAATGGGTTGCCATCTCCTCCTTATAAACAAAAGAAACTCTTCTCCACCAAGGTCCCACCAATTAGGGTTTTTACCCTCATGTGAAGCTCTTCCCTCCAAAACTACACAGCTTCTCTAGGAAGCCTCTTCCTCCTTGGGCAGCGTTGTTGACTTTAGTCAAGGGTGACTAATCAAGTGAGTTGGGTTCCATTCACACCACTGTAATATTCATAAACATGAAAAATAAAATAAAATTCTAATGTTCCAATTAGCTTAGCTAATTTAAAATTAGTCTAATATTCATAAACATGAATATTAGTTTAATATTAGTCTAATATTCATAAACATGAAAAATAAAATAAAATTCTAATGTTCCAATTAGCTTAGCTAGTTTAATATTAGCTAAGTTGGGTTTTGATACCACTGTAATGTTCATTTTTCAGAAACATTGTCAATCGACAAGCAAATCTATTCCAAAGATAGACTAAAGGGGCATTTACTGGATTTGTCACCTTCATAAAGAAGGATGAGCTCCAGAGGCTTCCTGGCCCACTATCAGACTCTGTCTATAGAGTGTTGTCAAGGGACAATATCCCCAAGAGGGAAATACAACAAGATTGGGAATCTCTCAAGATAGCCCAAAAATGCAGCTACAGCAATAAAAAGACATAAACTAGAATTAGCAGTGAATGAACATTATGCCAAAATGTATGAAACCCTTGAGCCATTTTATTATGAAATAACAGCAGCAAAATTATACAATGAACATCAAAGGAATAGGGCAAGAAGCCTTCCATGGAAACATATGCCAAAATACAAAGTGTTGCTCCATAGCAGAATGCCCATGAATAGGGACTGCGCAGTCATAGAAGGGAGACTGTTGTACTGAGTGAAAAACATCTTGGATCCGCATATACTTGGCTCATACATCATTGGGAGAGAAGATCTAAGCTCCCAATCACTACCTCAAGTCAATCCTAGAAGGATTGGCTTAAATATGCAAAACTATCAAAATGCCGGAGTTGCTGGGTAGCTGCAGCAACTCAATATGTGGAGTGGAATGGAGAAAGTTGAATGGCTGAATCTGATGATGTGCCTTTCTCCAATGATTCTCCCAAATGTCAGGTTGATCCCGACACAAGAGAGTTCACCCTCTGAAATGTCTGCAAAACCCTCAATGCAAATGTGCTCCAACTAGAACGCAGTCTATGAGAGGGCCTGCGCTGTAACTGATGGAAGTGGTTGGCCTCCTGCCAATGATAGTGGAATAAGCTCGGGAACCATCCTCACAAACCTCCCAGAAGTAGAGAACCTCCCTCCTCTGAAAAATCAGCTCAAAATGGTGTATGGAAACCTCCCCAGCAACATCTACCAACACTGCACAATATCTGCTGCAGAAACTGTGCTGATGTAGATGGCTGATGCTATGGCCTGAATGTCGGAATATGGAGGATGAGTGCAATCCTTCATGAGCTACTCAAGAAGAAGAGGAAATCCTAAACACGACTCCCTCGTGCCCGAGGGCACTGCAGCTCTGCTGAACAGCGAGAGGCAGCAATTTGTCTAAATAGACAAATAATCAAATGATCCAAGATAATCTCCATGGGCTGCCTTGCTCCTCTTTTAAACACTACGAAGTCTCCTCCTTCCTTCCTCTAGAAGTTTCCTCCCCCATGGAATATTCCTCCACTAAAACTGCGCTTTCCTACTTAGTGCTTTCCAACTCAGGCCAACGCAGTTTGACTTGGTCAATTAGGCCTTGTCCATTTGCATTTTAACCCCTTTCACATATAAGGGTGTGAAATCCAGCTCCATGATGATCCCTTTTCACATGGTAAGGGATTTTATTCCTGTTCATTATATGAATGGGTCACTTTACTCACTTTTATTCAACAAAATGAAAATATACAACTATAATGTTCCATTTTAGCTTGAGGCTAAAATTGAGAACATTACAGTCCTCCCCTCCCACATGTTGTTTGTCCCCAAGCAACTACATAGAGAGAACAAAATTCCTCCTCCTTTTTCTCTTGTGGCCTCCTCATCCATGGTCCCACCAATTAGGGTTTCCACCTTCATGTGAAGCTCTTCCCTCCAAAATTGCGCAACTTCTCTAGGAAGCCTCTTCCTCCTTGGGCAGCGTTGTTGACTTTAGTCAAGGGTGACTAATCAAGTGAGTTGGGTTCCATTCACACCCTTGGTGTTTATTTCAGCTACTTTATTCACTCCCTTTTCACATTAGGATTGTTATTTCTTCATCTAAAAGGGGCTAAGGTGTCTCCTTCCCCATTTTATTAAACAAAAATAAAATGTGCAACTATAATATTCCATTTTAGCTTGAGGCTAAAATTGGGAACATTATAGCCACTCACCTTGAGGCAAGAGGGAAAAATATTCCAGAAGAGGGTAAAAAGAAGCCATTTAAGGGTGGAGAGAAAGGAAAGGGTTTCAAAAGAAAAGGAAAGAAAAATGCATCTGTTAAAAAGGAAGGAGAGAAAATGACATGCAAACATTGTTCCAAAGAGGGTCACGATGAGGAACATTGTTGGAAGCTTTATCCAGAAATGAGGCCCAAGAAATTCAACAACAAGGGGAAACAAAAAACAGTTGCAACCACTCAACAGGATTTGGGATCTGATTCGGGTGATGAAACTAAAATTACAGCCATGGGTATGAAAGGAAAATAATTCATTTCTAGCAATAGTTCATCAAATTGTCACACTAGTACTCCAAATGAAGAAACAAGGATTGAATTATTTCATGTGAGGGTTATTTCAAAACATACAAAAATCGACACATCATTTGATAGTGGGTCTCAAGCCAATTTGATATCTGAAGACTTAGTCAAGAAACTTAGTCTTGAAACTATTCCACGTCCCAAACCATATCAATTGGGTTGGATATGCAAGAACACAAATTTACATGTTACAAGAAAGTGTATTCTTCGGTTTGCAATCACAGCAAACTCTATTGACGAAGTTGAATTAGATGTTGTACCACTTGATATTTCAAGAATTGTTTTGGGTAGTCCTTACCTCTATGATAGAAAAGCCATCTTCTATCACCATGAAAACAAGTACCACTTGTTCAAAGATGGTGTGGAGTATATTGTGAGAGCTCATCATAATAAACTAAATCTTTCTTAGTTAATGCAGGACAAATAAAAAAACTAGTGAATTCAAGCAAGAATTTTGTGCTTCTTATGATTAAACCAAAGAATGATGTTGATTATGAAGCATTTCAAGGTTGTGATTCAAAGTTGAAATCTGATTTGATTGAAGTGGTTAATCAAAATAATGAGATGTTTCAGGAACCAAAGGGATTACCTCCCAAGAGGAGAATCCAGCATGAAATACAGTTGCAGCAAGATTGTCCTCTTCCTAACATTGGCATGTATAGGATGTTGGTGATGGAGAGTGCTGAAATCAAAAAGAAAATTCAAGAGTTGGGACAAAGAGATCATCCGACCAAGTACTTCGCCATGCGGGTCACCTATTGTGTTGGTGCCAAAGAAGGATGGAACATGGTGCATGTGTGTAGATTTTCGTGCATTGAACAAAATTAAGGTAAAGAACTGTTACCCACTTCCTAGAATTGATTATTTACTTAATCAATTAAAAGATGCAAAGTATTTTACTAAGTTGGACTTAAGGAGTGGTTACCATCAAATTAGAATTGTTGAAGGTGACATTTGGAAAACAACATTCAAGACAAAACAAGGTTTGTTTGAATGGTTGGTTATGCCTTTTGGTTTATGTAATGCTCTTGCTACCTTCATGCGTGTGATAAATGATTTGTTGAGGCCATTTCTTGATGAGTTTGTTATAGTCTACTTAGATGATATCTTGATTTTCAGTAAATCATGTGATGAACATGTCATGCATGTAAGAAAAGTACTTGATGTCTTAAGGAAAGAACAATTGTTTTTGAAGATGTCAAAATGTGAATTTGGTAAAACTTCTTTGGTGTACTTGGGGCATATTCTTGGAGGAGGTGAGTTGAAGATAGACCCCTCTAAGGTTGAGGTCATTGTGAATTGGCCATCGCCCAAGACAGTGACTGAGGTAAGAAGTTTTTGGGAGCAGCCCAATATTGGAGGAAGTTTATTGCTAACTTCTCTTCTACAATGTTATCAGAACCGAACCGGTTCTGCAAAACCGGCCGGTCCGACCGGTTTGGAGGCAAAACTGGTCTGAACCGGCCCTCCGAACCGGAAAAGACCAGTTTGGTACCGAACTGCCAAGCTTCTGTGATTTAACTAAATTTCTTAAGCTACAGATTCAACTTGATCATCACAGATTCTGTTTAATCTGAAGAAGATTTAGCCAGCAGACGACTAAGGCATAAAAACTGCTTTTTATTTTATTTTTATTTTTTTTAATTTTAATTCATGCCCTAGTTGAATTTGGACTCAAACCCTAACTCTAGTGGCTTGCCTTGAAGGGCCGAAATTTTAGGAGAGATAAAAATATAAAATGTTGTGATTTTTTACCATCAATATGGATGTCAATGCCTTGTATCTACTTGGGTGATGGAGTCTTAAAGGAATTTAACCATGAAAATATCAAATCCTTGAAGGGAGTAAGGGGAAAACCCTAGGTTTTCGCTTGCTAACCATAACCATCATTTTATAAGGGGATAAATTTACTAGAGAAAATTTCTTTAATTTCTTTAGGAGGTTCTCTAGGGAGGTCCAAGAATACAAATTAAAGCATGTGAAAATTCACCAAGTATTTCACATAAACATAAGCATTTAGACATGAAACATAAAAGACCTAGCAACATTCATTACATGCAATAATCATGAAAGATATTCAATAAAAATTACTCACAAGATATCCATGAACAAGCCTTCTTTGTCCCAAAATGACAACTCCACAAAAAGCATTAGTTTCCAATAGCCAAATATCCACAAAACATCACTTCTCCACAAAGTAGCAAAATACAAAAGGTTAGGCTGAAATCTCTAAGCGAGGTCGAGTTCTTCCCAAGTGATGATGAATAAATGAGAGAGGTGATCCTCTATTTATGTGAGGTCTACCTCCTCAAATTTCTAACTAAAAGCCCCTACACAAGTTTGATTTCTAATTGGACAAAAAGTAAGTTTGGGTTACAAGCCAACCCACTAGCTTTACAACATAATTTGCCAATATAAGCCCACATGTGTGAGCCGCAAGCCTAAATGGATGATGATGTCATTCACTTTTAGGGCTCCAAATGTTCCATCAAGGCAAAGTCAAGGCTGAAAATGTCACCAAGCATCATGATCATCCTCCATTTGAGGATCTGAAGAATGAATAGCATGATGAGGGTGAGGAGGATGAGGAGGATGAGGATTATGATGATGATTGATGATTTGATCATATGTAGCTTGTAGTATTGTAGGCTATAGTATAATACTATGACCTAACATGTTATTTTGGACTATAAAGGCCTTTTAGAGCCTGTTTCTTGATGTTTGTTACATTTTTTGTTCAGTGATGTTTTGCACTAAGTGCTATTTTGGCTATCTGCACCTATATAATGAAAACTTTTGCATATTTGTGTTTAAATGGTTTGGATTAATATGGATGTACATGAATATATCTGGTTTTTCTTTAAAATATGAATATTTTATGTGTTTTTGGTAAACCGGTTTTTTTTCCGGTTCCGACCGGTTCCCGGTCCACAGGTTTTCCGGTTCAATAACCGGTTCGGTTCCGATAACATTGCTCTTCTATTGCAGCTCCATTGCATGCATTGACTAGTGTGAAAAAGGTCTTCCAGTGGGGAGGCAAGCAGCAAAAAGCATTTGATGTTTTGAAAGAGAAAATCAGTTCAGCCCCAGTACTTGCACTACCAGACTTGAGACAGCCCTTTGAGATTCAAACTAATGCAAGCGACTATGCCATGGTCGCAGTCCTTATACAATATGGTAAGCCCATTTCATTTCATTCAGAAACTTTCAATGGTACAGTGATTAACTATCCTACTTATGGCAAGGGGCTTTATGCATTGGTTAGAAGTGTGAAAAAGTGGAAACACTACTTGATGGGAAAGGAAACCATCATACACACCAACCACCAACCATTTCAATACTTGCAATCGTAAACTAAGTTGCAGCAATCAAGGCACTTTCGATGGATGGGCTTCCTACAGCAATTCCACTTGGTCATCAGGTATAAGAAAAGTATATACAACAAGGTTACTGATATGCTTTATAGGCCTATTGTTAGTGCATCTACTTTACTCAAGCATAATTATGTTTTGCATAAAAGTTATGTTGAGCAATATGCATTTGATAATGACTTTCAAGATGTTTATGCAAACTTGAGTCAAGGCAACCAAGTAGAGGAATTGGATTACCATGTACATAATAACTTGTTGTATCATTTGGGCAAGCTTTGTATTCCACGGGGGGAGAGAGTGAATGTCATAAGGGAAGCACACACTTCTCTTATTGTTGGACACTACATAGTACAGTGTAAGCAAAACAGTGTCACATCTTCAGAGGTATTGTTATTGGCCTCGTATGCTTGAAAGTGTGTCACATTTCACTAAGGGTTGTTCAATGTGTGTAGTCAGTAAGCCTAGCAATAGGAAGTTAGGATTGTACATGCCACTTCCTGTAACTTCACGTCCATGGGAGAGTGTTTCTATGGATTTTGTAGGAGGTCTTCCATTGTCAAAAAGAGGTCATGATTATTTGTATGTAGTTGTGGATAGGCTCGGCAAGATTTGTATATTAATGCCATGTAAAAATCAAATCACAGCTAAACAAACAACTCAACTATTCTTTCAACATGTTTGGGTTCATTTTGGGTTGCCCACATCCATTGTTAGTGATCGAGAATCTCGATTTGTTGGGAATTTTTGGTCAAGTTTGTGGGACTTGATGGATACCTAGTTGAAAAAGAGTACAACCTTTCATCCACAAACAGATGGCCAAAACAAAGTGGTCAATCGAACAGTCATACATCTTCGAGGATATTGCAACAAGCATCCTAAGTTGTGGGATGAAAACTTGCACTACATTCAACATGCTTACAATCGTGCAAAACACTCCTTTACACAAACATCGCCATTTGAGGCATGTCTTGGATACTTGCCTAGATCGCCATTGGATTTCATTTTTGGGAAGGATGTTGCTATTGATGGCCATAGTGACATAGACAAAGCCAAGAAGTTCATAGAACAAATCCAATTGATACATCAAACAATTCAAGATCAACTGGAAAAGAGCCAAGGAAAGTACAAAGCAAGGCATGACAAGCATCGTGTCCGTTATGCTCCTTTCAGAATTTTGGAAAAGATTGGTGACAATGCCTTCAAGTTAGATTTGCCTTCATACATGCAAATTTACTCTGTTGTTAATGTTGAGAACTTAAGGTTGTATGAGCCTTCGTTGATTGAAGATCAAGGAGAAAATGTTCAGATTCCATTTATTGAAGACTTTTCTCCAGAATACCTTGATGAGCTTCAGCAAGACACCATTCTTGACAGAAGAACAAGGACATCAAAATGAGGGAGTGTAGACTACTTTCGTGTGGGGCTCAAAGGCACAAATCCAAGCAAGGCCAAATGGATGGAGATTGGAAAGGTGAGGGAACTATACCCTCATCTGTTGAACAACTGAAAGTGATCTTTTGGGGTCCAAAAGCTTCCAGTGGGGAGGAGTGATCAGGTGCTCACAAATTAAAGTTGTCAAAATGGTGTGGATCTTGAATGACGGTGTAGATCTCGTTGTTCTGAATCCGACGCAACTCGTTTCGCGGAAAATTGACACGGTATGCTCCCAAAAACACGTTCTATCCACTTTGTCAAACAAGCAAAATTTTTGAAAAGAAAGTGCAGGGACGGTCGAGTCAGCAATCCGTATTGTTGACTAGGCATGCCCATGTGGTAGGTTGACTGGTCAATGGTATATTCTCTGGCAAATGATGTGGTGCCAAGTGGCACTTCATCATTCGTTTGAAATGGCAGGTTTTGATTGGGTTTTGGGTGGCCAATCATAGGCTACCACATGGCACGGCCAAGGGTCGCCACGTGGCAGCCTGAGGGCCACCAAAATTTGAGTCAAGGTCTAAGCAAAGCAGGCGGGAGTCGAACTCGCAACCTCTAAGCAACTAACACAGGCATTTACCACTGCGTCATCGTTTGTTTCTTAACATATAAAGGTTTTGGCCTATATTTAAATTGTAATGGTTTTGAGTTTGGCGGTGGGGATCGGGGTCTAACCCCAGCCCTGGTCACCGCGCCTGGGGGCAGGAGGCCCCCCTATCCCCCTCCCTCCCCCCACTGTCATAACCGTTAACATTAACGCCGACGGCTCCATGTGACACACCGCCGAGACCGTCGCTGAAGTCCCCGAGTAGTAAGTCGCATGAGCTAACCACCAACGTCACCTCCAATGTGATCTCACCAGAGCTAACCGCCGACAATTATCAAACCGTCCGATGATTTTTAATTAAAAAGAAAATTAATTAGCCACGATTGTTTATGGTTAATAATTCGGATTAAGGCCTTAATGGTCAAATTGGCACGCCAGCAATTTCGCCCGGAAATTGGGCAATTTGGCGCTCGGTTAGCGAATTTCGGGGCACAATTGTAGGATGGTGCCGGATTTGGTGGAGTTTGTGGCACGGTTAGTGCCAAAACTTGGTGAAGTCATAACTAAGTCAGTTTTTTACCAAATTCGAGGCAGAAAGAGGCTAGACATGCATTTTTGGGCATTCTGGAGCGATTGGAGCAGGTTTCAGAGTTGTTTGAGCATTGCAAATGTATGTAATCGCACTTTTGAACATAATAGAAGAGGGTCAAGCCATTCGAAGCTGAACCAAGGAGACATAGCCCAGGTGGGGTGAACTCTTTCATCATGTGTTGTTGTGTTACTATTTATGGTGATGTTCATGTCTGTTATATGTTGTTGTTCAATGCTTTGTTTATGTTAATTTGCTCAAGAAATTCACATAAAAACACATAAAAAAACTCATTTTTAACTTGCAATTTACCTCATATCCTCAACCACTTTGTTTATATTCGGAATTGGAATTTAGCACAGCAAACACTAATTTTCCCATTCAGATCAACCACCAATTCCAATTCTATATTTCATCTTATCTGCATCACTGGAGTCTTCTATAGGCTTCTTTACTTTTCCCTTCACCACATCTAATACTTTGTTCTTCTCAAAGATGAGGTCAATCCTCTTCTTCCAAGATATGTAGTTTGATGCTCCTTCAAGTTTGTTCTCTCCCTTGATTATGTTAGACATCTTTCTTGAAGATAGTGAAACTCATTTCCTTAAAGAGCTTCCTCTTATGATCCTCTTATGATTCCTTGACCAATTTCTTAAGACTTCCTTTTCCTTCTTTCTTCACCAAAGCTCTGGTACCATGTTAGAAAATCAGAAAGACACCAGATATAGGCCAACAACCAGGGCAAAACCCCACTCTAAGGGAAAACCCAGTCAGTAATTCTTACTTCAATAATTTTCCTGAGACTCTATACCTTGACTCACACTTCCTCCACACCAAGTCAGCCTACCTTTTGATCCTCCTTTCGACCTAGGAGCAGCACTTCCTCCAACCTTGCTTCTGGGACTTCGATCTTGAAGAAAAGACTACGATCTTGCTTCAGGGAGTTCGATTTTGACCCAATACATCTTTTCAAGGCACCAACACCCAGAAAAAGTGACTTTGACCTATTCTTCTCTTGGCAACAACAACATGCAGCAACTGGCAGCATCAAAACAATGAGGGACTTCGATCTTCCAATCTAGGGCATGTGAGAGAGAGAGAGAAACACCAAAATTTTGATTTTCCTTCAATCCTTTAGCTTGCCCAAACTCGCAAATCTTTTGGCTCCTTCCTTGACTTCACACTTTTTCCAATGCAGCAGTAGATATTGAATTTTTGTGTGTGAGAGAGGATGCTCCAAATGGGTTCAATCTACTTGTATATGTAGGCTTAAGGTGAGCTCAAATTCCTGGATTTGAGGCCCACTTGATCACATTAAGGCCGACTTGGTGTGGAGGTTCCATAATTCATTTTTGACTCAATATTAAACCTTTTTACATGATTCAAAAACCCAGGATGGGTCAATTTAAATTTGTAATGACTATAAACTCAGAATAAATCCTAGAAGTTCACAATGGGGTCTTTGGCCTAAAATAATATGACCCAAGCATGAAACCCGTGCTTTAATAAGTCATTTAATAATAATATAAATTCTTTTTCTTTATTATTTTGACTCAATTATAACTTATGAAGAGCGAACCTAGTTACAATCTTCAACAACTACTGTTATAGGATATAGGATCTGCTACCGAAGATACTAATACCCACCCTTGCTTCTGCTGCCTCCACCTTTGACTGAAAGCACTAATAACTCCTTGTGAATATTATAATGATTGGGCTCACCACATTATTACTCGTGGTCAGTACTAGAAAAGAGAAGGCCAAGCCCTTCGTCAATTTGGTAGTGATGGGACTCATACAAAGTACTTATTCATGCTCGCAGATTCAAAGGTGAAGAGCGTAAACCATTAACAGCTCTAGCAGTGATTGATGGCACTCATGCCATGCCCATCATGGAGTTGATAGTGACGCCCCCCACTCCATGTAAGTAAAGTATGGACCTAGAAGCAAGAGGAGGGTGTAGGTGATAGTAAAATGTTTTCCTAAGTGGTCATTAGATCTCCAATGGGAATTCTTCCAAGCTACTTCTGTTAATAACAATCCCAAAGTTAGATTGTACTGCTTAACATGCCTTATTATTACTACTACTAACCCATGCTACCAAAACAATAAAAATCGAATAGTTAAATTACACTACCGCCACTTTATGTTGAGATGTCAGTGTATCAAGAAGCAAAACTTAATTCTGCCCCTAGTGTGTACTGAAACAATGTACAGAACTTACACTTGAAATAGCAACAAAACAATGGTAGCTCTATAATCTGCAGTACGGTGTCCCTATGATTGGTAATGATATATAAGATGCATTTTCCAAAAAACAGGGCAAAGAGATGTAGGCCAATTTAAAGAACCAGATGCAGCTAATATGTAAAACCGGACACATTATTCCTTCTAGCATCATACACAACACAGAGGTAAAGCAACCCTCTTTTCCCACCATAACAAGCCCGAGATGCACTTCCCTCTTTCTAAATGAAAATTAATGAAGACAAAGCATTATCCCTATAGAAAACCTAAGCCATCTCAAACCAAACCAAACCAATGATGGCAGATAGCAAGTTATTATAACTAGCACAGACACATTTAAACCGGGGTCTGATATGCACCTCAAGTTTGTCAACCCAAGATTTCATACCTCGAGTTCACACAAATGGCAAAGACCTGCAACCTCAAACTTCGTAACTTTGAGATGCATATCAGACTCGATGTACCATTACACAGAATGAGTTACGGATCACTCCCATCACTACCTAAACTGTAAAATGTGACTCACTTCTCTTACTGCAATGATATGCACCTAAAGGTTTGCAAACCTTGAGATTCTATATCTCGAGTTCACACAAATGGCAAAGAAATGCAGCCTGAAACATCCCAATATTGAGGTGCATATCAGGCAACATCTGGATTCAATGCACAATTATAGACACAGACACAAATACACATGAAGAATTGATGGATCACCCCTCATCCCACCCAGGCTGTAGAACATTTTGCTTCTCTTGGTGCAAAAATATGCACTCAAGGTTGCAAAAGTCCAAATGGCATATCTCAAGCTCATGGATACATGGATATGCGACTTCAAACCTGCCAAGCTCAAGGTGTATTTGCCTCTATTTTTAAATGGGCATCATCTGTATTATATTCTTAATTGGGCACACAATCTGCATTCTATTTTTAAATGGGCGCCATCTACATTTCATCATGCACCGTTACACACTGAGACACCCACACAAAGATTTGATGGATCACCCTCATTCCCACTCAAACTGTATAATACACCATAGATGCAATGACATGCACCTCAAAGTTGTGAAGCTCCAAATTGCATATCTCAAGTTCACACAAATGACAACGATCTGTAACCTGAAACTTTGCAACCTCGAGGTGCATATCAAACCCATGTATAGATGGGTTTTTGCTCATATCTACAGTCAATAAACTCAAATGGGTTTTTGCTCATCTGTACAGTCAATACAATCAAACAGCATAATGTCATTCAATCTAAAAAATAGACAATCAACTAATAAAATTTGTTGCGTGAACTGTAATCCTTACCACCCAATATGGCAGAGGACTTATTCTCTCGCTCAAGACGAGCCAGATGAGGCCATAACCGAAGAAACTAGCAGCAGAGCCGATAATAAGAATGCCCCAAGGCGGTATCTTGTTGCATATGAACCCTGCCAGAAGACCCACATTCTCTCCAACGTCATTAGCCACGCCCAGGTTGTTCAACTCTCCTTGGCTGTATTTTAAAACGCCCTTCATCTTGTGTGAATACAGGGGAAAATTGTATGCATTGCCAGAGGCTATCTGAATCCAAACAGCAGCTGCAAAGCCCAGCCATGGGGCTACCTTGGCTCCTGAATTTGCTGCAGACATCACTCAAATGATATACAGTTCATCTGAAGAATATGAACAGTATGGAATCTGCCTGCAATGTGTATGCAGTGCTGTAATGGACATTGGAGTTTTATAGGCCGTTGGACTTCGTAAAATTTAATACACATGATGACGTGCAAGGATGAGACAGGTGACTTTAAAGGTGGTGAAGAACTTATACGTCACAGAAACGAGAAAGCTAAATGTTGTGCGGGATGGAAGATGATGGGTTCAGATAGATTCAGGGATCGCATCTTGCATAATATATAAAATGTATATGATAACCGAGATTGCGTAGTTCTACACTTCGCATCGATCCCATCAAGCTCCTGTCAAATGGACAATCTTGAGGGCCAAGGCTTGCAAAGTAGAAAAGTTCCTGAATGTTTGGTTTGCCATTGAATGTTAGGTGTGCCTTTCCACATCGCCTGTCAACTTTGTTAGCATATACGTTTTGATGTATTATGAATTTTTCATTTAATAATAATAATGAGTCTTTATATAGGTAAAACGGTTTTTATGATAAGATTCATTAGTTTTTTACTTTTGTTTCATTATTTTGAAAGTATCAAAATAATTGTCAAAAAGTTTTTTCAAAGATAAGATTAATTAACAATTATTTTTCACTTGTCATACTCTTAATGTGTACACATTTAAACAAAAGTCAAGATTATTATTTGATGGATAAGTTTACAATGTTATAATTTGATGAGTGTAAAAAAATTAATATTAATTGGATGTATAAGAATTTTTATGGATAGGAAAAGTAATTTAGTGTTGTATATTATTTGATTATATTATTGGTAATATGAGTGATATGTTTTAATACACTATTTGACGTAAAGGTGTATTTATTTTATTTTATTTTAATTTGAATTTATGATTTTTTATTAAAAATATATACTTTTAATTATTAAATTTATTTAGCTTTAATTATGTCGTAAAAAGTCATTATTTGAAAACAACTCTCCTAGTTTCGAGTATGTTCATGTTTGATTCTTTGGATCAAATGTTAGACGATTGAAATGTTTTAGGCCATTAAATAAAGTAAATATTTTATATATGTTTTTTATAATGTTATTTTTTTTCTTCTTAATAAGTTAGATTGAATTTGGGTTTTGGTGACTTTTAAGTTAAAATATTGACTATGTCAAATTACACAAAACTAAAAATAAAAGTAAATTAAATAAAAAGATTGACATAATGTAATGAATGTTTTAACTTGGTCAAAATACAATAAAAAATAAAAATAATAAAATAAAATAATGATAAACTATAAATAGAGCCCATGCTATTGACCCATGGTATTCATGTGGAATGTAATTTCTTTATAGGGAGGACTAAGAATGGGCTAAATCAATCTTAATTCTGGATATATAACTAATTATTTAATAAAATTATTTTGAAATGTTTATAATCATTATTCTTTTAAAATTTTACTTAATAAAATGTATCTAAATTTTCATACATCCAAATATACATAGTTTTTCTTGTTATGTATTGTTTTTGTTACAACTATTTTATTATTCCACAAATACATGGTTTTTTTTGTTATATATTATTTATGTTACAATTGTTTTATAATTCATGAGTATTATTTCTTAATATATAAAAAATTAAATTAATAATGAATTTTTTTTAAATATGTGATCTTTTTTAAATTTCCAAATTATTTCAAAGGACAAGATTTATCTTGAGCAATAATGATGAAATGTTCATAATTCTCATTTCTTAAATAAAACTAAATTTACCTTTAAAAGGTTCGGTAACAATTGTTTGTATCAAAGTCAAGGATACAGAAGAAATGAGACATGGTGAAAATAAGCTTCCAACCTTACAACAAGCCCTAAAAAGGCATAACCTTGAATGTATGGAATCCATTTTCACTGATACACATGAGAAGCGCAATGAAAAATTTTGGAATTTGGAAAATGTCACGAAGCTTATCTCATGTTCCATTCATTTAGATCTGAAGTATATGGAAGAAGAAAAGCATGACAATGGATACTTATCAAGAATGTATTACTCTTTAGAAGGAAACGACTTTGACAAGGCTATGGAGGAACAAATAGCAAAATTAAAAACAGAAGAGGACTCTTCAAAAAATGGGTTACTTAAGGATTTTGGAATCCAGATGAGCTACATTATCTCATTGATTCAAACAAGCGCTCAAAAAGAGACAGACAATAGTGATATAGAGACAATTTATTCATAAAAAATGGAAAGCTAGAATTATAACCTGAGATAGAGTTATGGGAAGAGAAACATTCCAATTGTAAGGACTCAGAAAATACTAGAAAAAAGACACTTACCTATTGCAATCAGTTGAAAAAGAAGGTATCTCTAAAGGGTCACTTGGGGAGGAATCTATTATTTAAATGATTGGGAAAATAACTTCATTTCAAAACAAAAATGTACTATCACAGGGAAGGTAGTTATTACATTTAAAGTTTGTTCCCATTCTTGTCACTACAAAATTTGATTGTTGCTTTTTATTTGATGGGAAAATAAATGATCTTTAAAAGGCACTAAAGTCTTGAATCATGATCCTTAAAAAAGTCGCTAGATTCCCTCATTATGAGCTGATTTTTTCTTCTTACTTTTGGGTCTTTATGATGTTTGTTACCCTAACCGAGGTGAAAAGTTCCAAAGAAGTGGAATATTGGTCGTTTAAAGATGAATTATGGAAATATGATTGTAGATAATTTATTAATATAAATTATATGAACTGAGATCAATTAATCATTCCCAAGGGTTAAAAAGGGCCCAAATGTCTCTTATCCATAAAATTGATGATTAAGATAACTCTATGCTCTATGTTCAAATGACAGGTGGAGGTGGATTTACCATACTTAAGCTTCTTAGTAGTCTCTTATGAATTACAACATGTCATAGTGATAAGTTTTTATTCCATTAAATAATTCTAGTTGTAGAGCAGAGTCAGAGTTCTAGGAGTAGTATCAAAGGAATTCAACATTGCTAATGTGATAGAAGCAAATAATTTCGTGGAAAGAGACAAACGATAGTGATAAAGAGACAATTTATTCATAAACAAGAGAAAGCTAGAATTATAACCCGAGATAGAGTTGTGGGAAGAGAAACATTCCAATTGTAAGGAGGACTCAGAAAATACTAGAAAAAAGACACTTACCTATTGTAATCAGTTGAAAAAAAAGGTATCTCTAAAGGGTCACTTGGAGAGGAATCTATTATTTAAATGATAGGGAAAATAACTTCTTTTCAAAACAAAAATGTACTATCACAGGGAATGGAGTTATTACATTTAAAGTGTGTTCCCATTCTTGTCACTACAAAATTTGATTGTTGCTTTTTATTTGATGGGAAAATAAATGATCGAGAAAATAACTTCATTTCAAAACAAAAATGTACTATCACAGGGAAGGGAGTTATCACATTTAAATTTTGTTCCCATTCTTGTCACTACAAAATTTGATTATTGCTTTTTATTTGATGGGAAAATAAATGATCTTTAAAATATGCTAAAGTCTTGAATTATGATCCTTAAAAAAGTCCCTGATTATGAGCT
The DNA here is from genome assembly GCA_034641835.2 of Pinus albicaulis. NCBI lineage: Eukaryota > Viridiplantae > Streptophyta > Pinopsida > Pinales > Pinaceae > Pinus > Pinus albicaulis. Next base: position 1,059,465,921 of record CM076570.1, read on the forward strand.
GATTTTTTTCTTCTTACTTTTGGGTCTTCGTGATATTTGTTATTCTGACTGAGGTGAAAAGTTCCAAAGAAATGGAATATTGGTCGTTTAAAGATGAATTATGGAAATATGATTGTAGATAATTTATTAATATAAATTACCTGAACTGAGATTAATTAATCATCCCCAAGGGTTAAAAAGGGCCCAAATGTCTCTTATCCATAAAATTGACGATTAAGATAACTCTATGCTCTATGTTCAAATGACAGGTGAAGGTGGATTTACCATACTTAATCTTCTTAGTAGTCTCTTATGAATTACAACATGTCATAATGATAAGTTTTTATTCCATTAAATAATTCTAGCTGTAGAGCAGAGTCAGAGTTCTAGGAGTAGTATCAAGGGAATTCAACATTGCTAATGTGATAGAAGCAAATAATTTCGTGGAAAGAGACAGACGATAGTGATAAAGAGATAATTTATTCATAAACAAGAGAAAGCTAGAATTATAACCCGAGATAGAGTTGTGGGAAGAGAAACATTCCAATTGTAAGGAGGACTCATAAAATACTAGAAAAAAAGACACTTACCTATTGCAATCAGTTGAAAAAAAAGGCATCTCTAAAGGGTCACTTAGGGAGGAATCTATTATTTAAATGATTAGGAAAATAACTTCATTTCAAAACAAAAATGTACTATCACAAGGAAGGGAGTTATTACATTTAAATTTTGTTCCCATTCTTGTCACTACAAAATTTGATTGTTGCTTTGTATTTGATGGGAAAATAAATGATCTTTAAAAGGCACTAAAGTCTTGAATTATGATCCTTAAAAAAGTCGCTAGATTCCCTTATTATGAGCTGATTTTTTCTTCTTACTTTTGGGTCTGCATGATGTTTGTTATTCTGACTGAGGTGAAAAGTTCCAAAGAAGTGGAATATTGGTCGTTTAAAGATGAATTATGGAAATATGATTGTAGACAATTTATTAATATAAATTATCTTAACTGAGATTAATTAATCATCCCCAAGGGTTAAAAAGGGCCCAAATGTCTCTTATCCATAAAATTGACAATTAAGATAACTCTATGCTCTATGTTCAAATGACAGGTGAAGGTGGATTTACCATACTTAAGCTTTTTATTAGTCTCTTATGAATTACAACATGTCATAGTGATAAGTTTTTATTCCATTAAATAATTCTAGATGTAGAGCAGAGTCAGAGTTCTAGGAGTAGTAATAGAGAAATTCAACATTGCTAATGTGATAGAAGCAAATAATTTCGTGGAACGGTGAAGTCTACCCAAGATGAGAAGATGGGCTTTCTCATCTTCTAGGTGCTCATCATCTGAAACCCTAAGAGCTCTAGTGGCCAATGTGTTGAGAACGCTAACCTTTTGAACTGGAAAATGATGAGAGCTAGCGTTAAGATATTTCTATGTAAATCTTTCGTTCTATAAATCGGAGAATTCAAGAGCATGTCGCCGACATCATACATTGTAGGACTCGGTTCTCAACTCTAGTCGAACATGCGGGGAAGACTAGGCACTGCATTTGTTTGGAGAATTCCAAGGTTCTTGCTAAGGTTGAGCATTTCTATCACCGCTTATTTAGGGAAGCAATTGAAATCGAGAAAATGTCTCATTTGCTAAATAAGGGCGGTGGATGAAAAATTAGTAGTTGTTAGTTCCCGTCTCTCTGCTCTTAGTCTTGTTCATTTTCTTCCTCCCCTAATTTATTGTCTCTCTTTATTTTTTCCTTTTTCTTATGTGTAGTTTTTCTTTGTTTTGTTATATATATATATATATATAATCATTACCAATTTAATTAAAACCCCCCAAAAAAAAACAAACAAATGAAAACAATAATCATAAAATAATAATAACACTAAAAATAATAATAAGCAAATAAAAAATTAAAACTAACTTATCCAAAACACAAATAAACCACCAAATAAAAAGCATAATTAATAACTAACTTATCCAAAACACAAATAAACCACCAAATAAAACCAATAGAAAAAACAGAATAATTATGTTTTTTTTGGTGGTTTATTTGTGTTTTGGATAAGTTAGTTATTATTTTTTCATTTGTTTATTATTATTTTTAATGGTATTATGATTTTTATGATTATTGATTTCATTTTTTTGTTTATTTTAATTTTAATTTTGACTATTGATTTACTTTTTATTTTATTTGCTTATATTTTTTGGTTTAATTAAATTAATAATGATTAATTATATTTTTATTATATAATTAGGAAGATAGAATATTTAATTATTAGTCAAATAATAATTTTTTTGGCAGTTTTTTTAATGTTCAATTTTTATTATTTTATTATTTTTTGGTAACATTTTGTCTCTGCACAATCATCATTATCATCAGGATGAAGAATTATACTTAATAATTCAAAATACGTCTTCTAATGCAATTTTCAAAATAATAATAATAATAATAATAATAATAATAATTAAAAAAATATTAAAATTATTTTAGGAACCATAAATCACATAAATTTACCTTCTCATATAACCAAATCTCATACAAAACAGAAAAAAACTAAAACGTCTCTCAATTAAATTATACTCAATAATTCAAAATACGTCTTCTAATGCAATTTTCAAAATAATAATAATAATAATAATAATAATAATTAATTAATTAAAAAAATATTAAAATTATTTTAAGAACCATAAATCACATAAATTTACCTTCTCATATAACCAAATCTCATACAAAACAGAAAAAAACTAAAACGTCTCTTAATTAAAGAAGAAAATTAAATAATAATATTATAAAAGCACCTTTAGCTAGTGGAAGAAGAATTCACAATGGAAAGGCCTCCTTTAAAAAAAAAGGTGACCTCTTTGGTGGATTCAATTAATGTCTTTGGCATCGTACCAAGCAACCCACCCCATATGCATTAGGCCCCATTATTCCCGTGTTTGTGAAACATAAGAGACTTACGGTTTCCTCTAAATTTTCCAGAAATCATCTTTTAAACATACGGAATTAAAGTTAATATTGTATTTTGGAATGATTTGTGATTATTAACCTATTATAAGAGAAGGATAGGATTTACTATTTTATTATCAATTTAGAAAATAAGTTCAAATATTTTATATATTTTATATTTTTAGTTGTTTTTATTAACTAGCATTTTGCAAATGAAGATGCAAAAAGAATGCCGAAGGTACCGCTAGACCTGCAATCACGTTGCTAGCTATGAATCCGCTGCCCAAACGCAACCGTCTTGGTGGTCGTAAACTTTCCACTTTCGGCGATGGTAAATTTGAACTACGACCTATTGGTCGTACCCCCTGTGCAAAAGAACAAAACATATGGCCCCTCTTCACTAATTCAATGGCTGAAATCGATGGGCGAATAATTCAGAGAACTGAAACGAATGGGAGGACCCGCAGGATTGTTGGATTGCATTACCACGTCCTACCGACATAAATGACGTACAACTTAACTAGTCCGCGCATAAATACAAGAGACACGTGTCAAAGATTGTGTCGAAGACGAAAAATCTCTACAGTGTTGAGAACTAAAACTCCACAATATAACACCTTCGGCGTAATAATGAAATAGTAATTTTTTATTATTTAAATTATATTTTTAAATATATAAGTTATTTTATATTTTGGAATTTTTTTTTTAAAGTTTGGCAGGACTATATTTTCATCATGTCTAATATATCATTTGATTAGGGCAAGGAATTGAATCCTTAACTTCATATCAAGGAGTGATTTAACATCGCTGAACTAGTAACTCCACATCAAGGAGTGCCTTAACAGAGCAACGGATCACCGTCTATCCAAAACCCCATGAAAATATCTTGGATTTTTTTAAAACAATTAGATTGTATAATTTTGTTTTAGGGTTTTGTTTTGGACAAGTATCACTAAAATCTAGTTATATAATTATAGTTTATAATTCTAATCATTATTTTCAATTTTTAACCAAATTTTAGACAAAACTAATAAAAAAACATAAACCTTTTAACTACAACAGTCCATATTGTAACTATCATATCACATATTATAAAACTGAAATTTCGAATACTTAAGATGTATACTCTCTTTTTCTTTAATAATAGACACATAATTATATTAATAGATAAGAGAAATGTAGATTTTCCTCCTTTGGCTACTAGCTTATCATTGGGGAAACTAAACCAGTAGCAAAGGAAAGTTGTCTCGAGAAATATAATTGGTTAGTAATTAATCACACAGATATATAAACTTGAAAGTCCCATAAAATCTTAAAATTGCCTAGAGGAATTATCTCCTATCATTTTTCTGGATGGTAGCCTTGTTGCTCATAAAAAAAGTAAGCCAAAATTAAGAGTAGAAACATTTAACTACTTGGATAATCCCCCTGAATGATGTTAGGAACATTTATATCCTCGTGAGAGTTGGATAATTCTTTTCCAACATGGAGAATCTAGAGATCAGTTTCTTTAGTTGTAGATGCACATCATCAACATTACGCAAGATCTCTTGTTGTGCTTTTGATTGTTCCAAAAACACCTTTTCCATGATACTTTTAATTTGCCATTACATATTTATAGCTTGGATATATCTAGTTTGCCTTGTATGGGTGTTCCCTGTGTCAAGGATCCAGTGACTCACACTTTAATAGAACCCAATGTCAGAGAGAAATTTTCTTTCCACGTGTGCTTCACGTTGAGCATTGTTTATCCTCGTGAATAAGTGGATTGTTTTCCCAAAAGGCAGTAGCAGATCATGTTGCATTATGTTGGGCTCATGGGCAAAGAGGATGACATTTGACACATCAACCTTTGTGACCCAAGAAAATGTTCAAACTTGGCATAATTGAGTAGGGAAAGAGAGCCTGAATATTAGAGACAAATGACTATGACAAGGGACTAGAACACCAACTTTCGATCTATGGTAATCATAGGCAGTGACAACAATCGCAGGGAAGAGAGAGGGTGAACCAAATGAAGACAAAGAGGGGACGGGGAGACAAAGACTTGATAAGGAACAATTTACCACCGGGATAAAGGAGATAGTAGGAAATAAATCACATTCTCCTTCTATCAATGCATCATTTTTTTAAAAACAAAAGAAAACCAGAGTCTTGACACGGAGTAACCTGGGAGCCAAAACCTTGGCGTGGAATTAGAGGAGAACCACAACCTTAGCAATAAGCATAATTGGAACCTATAAAAATAAAGAAAACTAAATGAAGAAACGAAAACACTAAACATAAATGAGTATATATATTCGTAATTCATCGTAAATGAAACCTTTTAAAACAATATTTGTAACCACCACCATAACTTAAAAAATTACCAAAATTATTCAAATACAATTATAATTCACTGTAAAATAAAACATCAAAATCAAAACCACAAACTAACTCAAAAGTAGAAAATATCAAATGATGTCTTATAAACCTTGTCTCGAGTCTAATACTAAGTAGGTAAATCATTACTTCACCACTTTAGATAATAATAAATTAAATTATTGATTTTTAAAAATTATAAAGAATAAACACCCTCTTTTATCATAAGAATTATAAATGAATATTTAAAATGTATACTAATCTAAAGATACTTTTCACTTCCACAATCTTATAAACAAAAATATTTTTATTTTTAAATTAAAATACTTTGTTCCATAAACGTTAGCTTTTGTTGAAATGATATGTGTATAATATATAAATTGATCGTTTAACAACCTAGAAAACGCAATCATCTTAATTTATAGACATGAAAGATTTCATGTGATGAATAACACTCCACCTCCTTTATAGACCTGAAAGACTTGATGTGATGAATAACTGTCCACCTCTAAAGTGTTTAAGGTTTTTTTTTTATTATATTTGTAATGATTAATATATAATAATATATTCATTCTTTGTATGGTTGAGTTTCACAAGGTCAATTATGAATGTCGTTGTTTGTAGTTTCAAGATGTTTGTCCATCTTTATCATAAGGAATTTAAGAAGCTTTTTATGAAATTAATGGTATAATGGTCTTATTTGTAAATTTATTGAAATTGAGTTAAGATTAGTTTATTTGTACAAATAGATTTTTGTGTCTCAGATTAGTTTGTTTATATAAATAGATTTTTGTGTTTGGAAATTGAAATTTCCAGGAAAAGCTTTTATATATTCATGTGTCAAAAGTTTTATTAGTATAGAGTTTAACTTGGTAAATACTAAGACTCCATGTGGTTTTATTTGTAAATTTATTGAACTTGGGTTAAGATTAGTTCGTTTATATAAATGGATTTTTGTGTTTGGAAATTTAAATTTCTAGGAAAAACATTTATATATCCATGTGTCAAAAGTTTTCTTAGTATAGAGTTTAACTTGGCAAATACTAAGACTAGATCTTTAATTAATGTCCTTGATTTTGGGAGAGTTTTAATCTTTGCATGAAGGCCTAAACTCCACCCTTTAATAGTTTCTCTTTACATTGCTCCTATTTAGGTCGAGCTCTTGAATCTTCCTCTTTAGTTTGGAGATATGAATCACTTGGTGATTAGAAATGTTTTTGGTAAATTCCACTTTCAAGGTGAGGGGACAGAGCAACATTGCACCACCATGTATGTGCATATATATGTTGAATTATATTTAAATAAGGGTTTTCATAAAAAATCAATTTGGTTGCCAAATACTATACATGAAACCATAAGTTGGATTACAAAAAATTCTTCTTTAGATGTAGGGAATGACATGAAATAGGGCGTGGTATGGCTTATTGTCCTACTCTTCGTAAGAGTGTGCGATATCACAAATCCCAAAGAAATTTTACTTGGTAGGATAATGCAAAGAAAGACCATCAATTGATATCCCTTTTGACTACCTAGGATCCACAATAGACAACTCCACCCTCACAAGGATGCCTTCATATAAAGTACCTATAGAGAAAACCTAGGATAAGCAACCTATTTAGCTAATGCCAACCTTGAACAAATTGTATTATGAAGAAGCAATCCCTCTACGTAATCCCTCACTCTCTTATGTGGAAACAAGGACTTCCCTTTAACCATAAATGAAGCCAAAGACGCATCCCCTTAAGCCCCACAATTAGGAAGATATTTCCTCTTAGCACCATGTGTGTTGGACTGATCAATCAAAGGAATTAGAGATAGAAAGAGGATTCTAGCGTAACCATTACAATAAAGAGAATTAGAACCACAAGTCCCAACAACGTTCAATTAGGACCCAACCAAGGAATGCATAATAATAGTCAAGAACAAGAGCACTTCAATGTCACAACCTATGACAACAAGAAACATCATTAAAACTTATCTTAGATATTTATTACTTGTACACTTTCTTGTATTCCTCGTTTTCTATGTTTATTCGTATAACTTAGGCTATCAAAGAAATTATGGGCACTTGGAAACCTTAGGAAGAGATATAATCTCCCAATGCTATTACATTGGAAACATTTTCAACATCTAACCTTGGCCCACTTTTGTATTGCACAATTGTATGTCTTAACCACCATTTTTCTAATACAAAATTTAACACACTCTCTCTCTCTCTCTCTCTCTCTCTCTCTCTCTCTCTCTCTCTCTCTCCCCCTATTTATATATATATATATGAAAGAGAGAGAGAGAGATTATATTGAGTGTTTAGGAGGAAAATTATTTCAAATCCCACTTCGTAACATGTTTTCTCTTTGTAAGTCGATTGTTATTGAGATGTTAACTTGGTCTTGAGCCCTAAAGAATCATATTTCCTTGGTATCATCCTCAAAATGAGAGAGTGCTTGGTGGGTTTCCCTTGAAAATGCATTATGTGAAAAGGAAATACACACACACACACATAATTTAGGGGAAATCTTTGAGCATTTCCCCTTATTCCAAAAATGACATTTATTTCCCCTAAATTATGTGAAATATTTCCTCTTTAATGCTAGACACTGATTTGTATTAATAGATAAGATAAATATATATTTTTTCTCCTTTGGCTACTAGCATGTCATTAGGGAAACTAAACCAATAGCAAAGGAAAGTTGTCTCGGGAAATATATTGGTTAGTAATTAATCACACACATATATAAAATTGAAAGTCTCATAAGATCTTAAAATTGCCTAGAGGGTTGAGTCTTATCATTTTCCTGGATGGTAGCCTCATTGCTCATTAAAAAAAGTAAGCAAAAATTAAGAGTAGAAACATTTAACTACTTGGATCATCCACCTGAATGATGTTAGGAACATTTATATCCTCATTAGAGTTGGAGAATTCCAAGGAAACTATATTCTTTTCCAACATGGAGAATTTAGAGACCAGATTCTTTAGTTGTAGATGTACATCATCAATGTTAAGCAAGATCTCTTATTGTGTTTTTGATCGTGTTAGACTCATGTATTTCACAGTATGACAAGGTGACTGATTATTGATTATATTTTTCATACTGAAAATAATATTCTATGGCTATTATTTTCAGAGAAAGAAAAGAAGATCATGATTGTCAAGAGCATCAAATGAATCTATCTGCCTTTTAATTCAGTTGAAAGAGGAAAGTGTTGCTGATTAAGTGTGATGGTGAGAAAAATCCATCCTGCCCTCATTCATTCCACCTACCCTCTTCTTACCTTTCATTTTCCCAAATTCTCAACTCCAATGCTCTAAACCCCATTTAAACCCCAAAACCCACATACATAACCTTTGAGACTTATTACTTTATAAAACCCACTTATATTTAAGTCCAAAGTCTTAACGCTATAGCTCTTCCCCCCACCTTAAGTCATTTTGATATATATATATATATAAACCACACCTTACCACCGCAAATCTTTATCACATCACCTTCTGCCAGCGCACATCGCACTTCATGAGTTTTATCACTTACCGCATTTTCCCAACCCTAAACTCTGCGATGTGCAACAAGCCTTAAATATTGCGATGTGTGATAAACGTTAAGTCTGGCGATTTGCGATGTGGATCGGGTCCCACCTTCCCTGCCACGTCACCTCCACTCCCTGCACTTCGCAAATCGCAAGATTTAACTTTCAACCCCCACTGCTTATAAACTAAACATTCATACTTGCAATTGCAATGCGGGTCGTGTCCCACCTGTGTGCCACGACATTCCGCCTCTAACCACCCTCCACCTTTCTGCCTCCTCTACTCCTCATCTCCGCATCCAACAATCCTTAATGATTTTCACATCACCCTTGGCCTTCGAACTTTAACCACGGGGGAGGTCTGAAATGGGTGGTATCCATTACCGCCCACTCCTCCACATGTCTTCCTCTCGTAATTTCGCACCCCCCCCCCCTCCTCTCCATTACTTCTTACCACTTGAGACCCCCTCTGAAAAAATGTTTCCATTGTCATCCAAACCGCCGCCGCATTAGTTTGACCCTTACCACTATTGTTGCACCACGTCCACCGTCATCCCTTCACGTCTAGGCATATGGGTTTGTGCGCTATTTTTCCACATGGCAAGAGGACTCAGGCAGAACCCGACAAGGAGAAAAAAGTCAGAGCAAGGCTGAACGTCACAAGGAAACAAACAGACAAGGTCGATTCAGGCATTTGTGCATAACTAATTATGATGTAATAACAGAAACCGAAGGGGCAACGAACACATCAGTACAACTATTGATCCAAGAACCAGATCAATTTAATAATCCCACAAACGGTTTTCTGAATATGAAGAGCCAAGGTGTCAGAGCTTTCCTCGCCTCTTCGACATCACTCCAGCTAGATCCTAATCATTACACAATTAATAACCGACTGCTAAAAGCTAATTTTGGAGGCCAAGCTTATCTTATCACCGCCTGCATGTTTCCACTTGTCCAGTTCCTGTTTGAATGTAATCATTGCAGTAGACAGATCAACCGACTTAGTTTTTATAGAAATACTACATGCATTAGCAGTATAAGAGGCCCTGGACGAGGCCCGGAATGGGAAAAAACCATTGTAATAGACTCTACTGGTTGTAAGCACTCTCTTTTTTATGAATGAATGAGTATGATGTTTTCCAGATTCTTATGTTATGATCTGTGGTGAAGTGCTCCTTTTCTTGTAATCTGTTATCTCTAGTTTTACATATTGTTGTTCTTTCTTTACTGCTGATAGAAAATTGTGTGTAGGATTTAACATGGGGTACCCTGCTTAGCCTTGAAATAGTACATTATGTTTTCCTCTGAGACCGAAATGTAGAATTCAGAGACGAACTACTCTACATTCCCGTTGAACCTTAAGCTCCTCCTCTTTTCCATTTCATAAGTTGTTAAGATCCATTGACATGGCTAGCTTTCCTGGTTGCATCTGACCTATGTTATTCATCCATTTGAATATGTTTGCACCTGTTTGACTCCATAGCCCAATGGCCCCCTTCTGCTGCCTCAACCAAATATTCAAACAAACCCCTGTGCACTAATAGCTAGCCTAAATTCCCCTATAAACAAAGTTATATCTAACAAAGAGAGCCCTCTTTGAATCCAGGAAGGCTAGGTCCTGGATTCCAAAGCGGTTTGATGTTTCACTCCGTGGTTCTGTCTTCAGCCTTCGAAAATTTACGGGGTGATAGCATAATGGCGACCATACTGGGGACGAAATTTATCTTCCTCAGTAACACTTATCATGTTCAGTTTTGGCTTTGATTGTGAATAGAATTCAAACACCATAAGGTTTCTCCATTCACCTGATGACTCCATTGGCAGCAAAATCCAGAAGCAAAAATTCATTGGCAACTCCACAATTTTTAGTTGACCTAAAAGCTCCACTGGTAGAAGAATCCATATTTGTTGCAGACATGCAGTGACTCCATTATTTGATTGATTGACAAGATGGATCCAATAATACAACACAAGTATGATCCAATGAACAGAGATCACATTCCTGGATTCCCACACAAAATGCCTCAGGTAAATTAGCAAAGAAATATTCCTATTTTTCAAGATGAGAATGTTGATGATGCTTCGTTACATCTCTTTAAATTTCATATACATTCATAGAAGTTGAAGGTCGAATGGCATGAGGATTGACTCATGAAGAAGTTCATGGCAACATTAGAGGGGAAAGCGAGGGAATGGTATGAAGGTCTTAACCCTGGTAGTTTGTTTTCTTTAAAATATTTCCACAAGGTGTTTTATGAGAAGTATAAAGAAAATTCTCCATATTTATCATTAGCTGAAAATTGTTGCAATCAATCTGAGGATCTCATACAATACCTTGTAAATATTGATGAAGATTTAGGAAATTGACATCCTGAGGATCTCTTAGAAGCAATTTATGAATTTCATTCTCAAGTTAATTATCAAGATAACCAAGAGAAGTTAGTTGAAAATGAAAGCAATCAGGAAATGAAAGAAGATTCACAGGATCATCTCTCTATGGAGACAAATGATAATTCATCTGCTCTTTTGTGTGAGGCTAAAGAAGACATTCAGCCTCATCATCAGTCTTTAGAAGAGAAAGAAAATAATTATTGTTTAATCCAAAGAAAACAAAGACTGCCTCCTCCTCTAACTAAAGAAGAAATTAATCAGATTCTAAGCATGATTATTGTAATGAGGATATTATTTCTATTTTTTCAACTGTTGATTTATGCATTGAAGTGTTGTCTCATGAAGAAACAAATGTAGAACATATTGATACAAATGTTGTTTTACATTCTCAAGAAGGCTTATTGCCAGAAAGTGCTTTTGTTCATCAAAATGATGGCCTTCAAACATAATTCAACAATCTGAGTCAAGACATACCAGGTTTGCTTGAGGACAACATATTGGTATACAACGACGATGCCATGTCAGATGACCATGAACAATGTGTAGACATTCTCTTTCAGAAGGATCCTAACCAAGACAAATTGGAACAAAGGGCAATCCTAGATGAAGCTTGTTATTTGAAACCTCACGACCAGGTATTGTTCCAAGATCCTTTTTTTGGTTTCTTAGAATCATCTAAAGAAGGAGTATGCTATGCCATGAATGGTTTGCTGCATAGTTTAAAGAAAAGTTTGAACACTGTTGTTCAATGGCAAGTAAGATGGAAGTGGCCCTTTTGTTTTCTCAGCCTACTAAAAAAAGTGAACAAGAATCAATCATGTAGTCATTTACTCGATTGGTTACATTGGAAAAAAGAGTTCACTTAGTGTACATATCACCTCCAAGTTATATTAGGATAAGTAGGTGTGCAAATAAACTCAGTACTCTAAGCATCTTTCTAGTTCTAGTTTCAAAATTCTTTCTAGTTTTCAGTACAAGTATATTCCAGACTTCAGTTTGCAGAGAGTGTTGATTTTGAACTAAGCCTTCTCAGCCACAAAGGTTTTGTAGAAGATTAAGTTACAGATTTGGGATCAGCCCAATGGATCAGGCCACTAGTCTACGATGTTCTTGACACCTCCTGAAGGAGCTACCATCCCCAGTTGGAGCCATTGTTAGACTCTTGTATTTCATAGTATGACAAGGTGACTGATTATTGATTAGATTTCTTATACTGAAAATAATATTCTATGACTATCATTTATTTTCAGAGAAAGAAAGGGACATCTTGACTGTCAAGAGCATCAAATGAATCTAAATGAATCTATTTGCCTTTTAATTTAGTTGAAAGAGGAAAGTGTTGCTGATTAAGTGTGATGGTGAGAAAAATCCATCCTGTCGTCATTCATTCCACCTACCCTCTTCTTACCTTTCATTTTCGCGAATTCTGAAGTCCAATGCTCTAAACCCCAAGACCCACATACATAACCTTTGGGACTTATTACTTTATAAAACCCACTTATATTTAAGTCTGAAGTCTTAACGTTATAGCTCTGCCCCCACCTTAAGTCGTTTTAATATATATATAAACCACACCTTACCACCGCAAATCTTTATCACATCACCTTTCGCCAGTGCACATCGCACTTCGTGGGTTTTATCACTTACCTCTTTTTCCCAACTCTAAACTCTGTGATGTGTGATAAACCTTAAAATACGCGATGTGCGACAAGCCTTAAATATTGTGATGTGCGATAAACGTTAAGTCTAGTAATTTGCGATGCGGGTCGGGTCCCACCTTCCTTGCCATGTCACCTCCCTATCAGTGCACTTCGCACTTCGCACAACTTAACTTTACCTCCCCGCGCTCATAGAAAAACCTTAAGATTTTTGATTTGCGATGCGGGTCGGGTCCAACCTTCCCTGCCACGTCACCTCCACTCCTCGCACTTCGCAAATCTCAAGATTTAACTTTCAACCCCCACCGCTTATAAAATAAACCTTCAGACTTGCGATTGCGATGCGGGTCGGGTCCCACCTATGTGCCACGTCATTTCGCCTCTAACCACCCTCCACCTTTCTGCCTCCTCTGCTCCTCATCTCTGCAACCGACAGTCCTTAATGCTTTTTGCAACCCCCTCGACCTTCGAACTTTAACCACGGGAGGGGGGGGGGAGGGTCTGAAATGGGCGGTATCCATTACCGCCCACTCCTCCACGTATCTTCCTCTCATAATTTCGCGCCCCCCAATCCCCCCCCCGCGCTCCATTACCACTTACCACTTGAGACCCTCTCTGAAAAATTGTTTCCACTGCCCTCCAAACCACCGTCGCATTCGTTTGACCCTTACCACTATTGCTGCGCCACATCCACCGTCATCCCTTCACGTATGGGATTATGGGTTTGTGTACTATTTTTCCACATGGCAGGAGGACTCGGGTAGAACTCGACAAGGAGCAAAAAGGAAGAGCGAGGTTGAACGTCACAAGGAAACAAATAGGAAAGGTTGAGTCAGGCGTTTGTGCAGAACTAACTATGATGTAATAGTAGAAACCGAAGGGGTAGCGAACACATCAACACAACTATTGATCCAAGCACCAGATCAATTTAATAATCCCACAAACGGTTTTCTGAAGATGGAGAGCTAAGGGGTCAGAGCTTTCCTCACCTCTTCGGCATCACTCTAGCCAGATCCTGATTATTACACAATTAATAACAGACTGTTAAAAGCCATTGTTGGAGGTCGAGCTTGTCTTATCACCACCTGCATGTTTCCACTTGTCCAGTTTCTATTTGAATGTAATCACTGCAGTGGACAGATCAACCGACTTAGTTTTTATATAAATACTGCATGCATTAGCAGTATAAGAGGCCCTGGAAGAGGCCCAAAAGGGGAAAAAACCATTGTAATAGACTCTACTGTTTGTAAGCACTCTCTTTTTTATGAATGAATGAGTATGTTGTTTTCCATATTCTCGTGTTATGATCTATGGTGAAGTGCTCCTTTTCTTGTAATATGTTATCGCTAGTTTTACTTATTGTTGTTCTTTATTTACTGCGGATAGAAAATTTTGTGTAGGATTTACCATGGGGTACCCTGCTCAGTCTTGAAACAGTAAATTATGTTTTCCTCTGAGACCGGAATGTAGAATTCAGAGACTATCTGCTATACATTCCCGTTGAACCTTAAGCTCCTCTCATAAGCTGTTAAGATCCATTGACATGGCTAGCTTGCTTGGTTGCATCTGACCTCTGTTATTCATTCATTTAAATCTATTTGCACCTGTTTGACTCCATAGCCCAATGGCCCCCTTTTGCTTCCTCAACCAAATCTTCAAACAAACCCCTATACACTAATATCTAGCCTAAATGCCCCTATAAACAAAACTATATCTAATAGAGAGAGCCCTCTATGAGTCCAGGAAGGTTAGGTCCTAGATTCCAAAGCGGTTTGATGTTTCACTTTGTGGTTCTATCTTCAGCCTTCGGAAATTTATGGGGTGATAACATAATGACGACCATACTGGGGACGAAATTTATCTTCCTTAGTAACACTTCTCAAGTTCAGTTTTGGATTTGATGGTGAATAGAAGTCAAACACGAGAAGGTTGTTCCATTCACCTGGCGACTCCATTGGCAGCAAAATCTAGAAGCATAAATTCACTGGCGACTCCACAGTTTTCAGTTGACCTAAAGGCTCCATTGGTAGAAGAATCCATATTTGTTGCAAACATGTAGTGACTCCATTCTTTGATTGATTGACAAGATGGATCCAAGAATACAACACAAGTATGCTCCAATGAACAGAGATCACATTCCTGGGTTCCCACACAAAATGCCTCAGGTAAATTGGCAACGAAATCTTCCTATTTTTCAAGATGAGAATGTTTATGATGCTTCATTACATCTCATTAAATTTCATATACATTTATGGAAGTTGAAGTTCGAATGGCATGAGGATTTCCTCATGAATATTTTCACGGCAACATTAGAAGGGAATGTGAGGGAATGGTATGAAGGTCTGAACCCTGGTAGTTTGTTTTCTTTAAAAGATTTCCACAAGGTGTTTTATGAGAAGTATAAAGAAAATTCTCCATCTTTATCATTAGCTAAAAATTGTTGTGATCAATCTAAGGATCTCATACAATACCTTGTAAATATTGATGAAGATTTAGGAAATTGGCATCCCGAGGATCTCTTAGAAGCAATTTATGAATTTCATTCTCAAGTAACTGTCATGATAACCAAGAGAAGTTAGTTGAAAATGAAAGCAATCGGGAAATGAAAGAAGATTCGCAAGATCTCGCTGTGGAGAAAAATGATAATTCATCTGCTCTTTTGTGTGAGGCTAAAGAATACATTCAGCCTCATCATCAGTCTTCACAAGAGAAATAAAACAATTGTTGTTTAATCCAAAGAAAACAAAGACTGCCTCCTCCTCTAAGTGAAGAAGAAATTAATCATATTCTAAGCATGAAACCAGCCTCTCAAGTTTTATGTAATGAGGAGATTATTTCTATTTTTTTCTACTGTTGATTTATGTACTGAAGTGTTGTTAATGAAGAAACAAATTTAGAACATATTGATACTAATGTTGTTTTACATTCTCAAGAAGGCTTATTGCCAGAAAGTGCTTCTGTTCATCAAAATGATGGCCTTCAAACATAATTTAGCAATCTCATTCAAGAAATACTAGGTATGCTTGAGGAAAACATATTAGTATACAATGAGGATGCCATGTCAGATGACCATGAAGAATGTGTAGACATTCTCTTTCATAAGGATCCTAACCAAGACAAATTGAAACAAAGAGCAGTCCTAGATGAAGCTTGTTATTTGAAACCTCAGGACCAGGTATTGTTCCAAGATCCTTTTGTTGGTTTCTTAGAATCATCTAAAGGAGTATGCTATGCCATGAATGGTTTGTTGCAAATTTTAAAGAAAAGTTTGAACGTTGTTGTTCAATGGCAAGTAAGATGGAAGTGGCCCTTTTGTTTTCTCAGCCTACTCAAAAAAGTGAACAAGAATCAATCATCCAATCATTTACTCGATTGGTTACATTGGAAAAAAGAGTTCACTTAGTGTATATATCATCTCCAAGTTAGATTAGGATAAGTAGGCATGAAAATAAGCTCAATACTCTAAGCATATTTCTAGTTTTAGTTTCATATTGCTTTCTAGTTTTCAGTACAAGTATATTCCAGACTTCAATTTGCAGAGAGTGTTGATTTTGAACTAAGCCTTCTCAACCACAAAGGTTTTGTAGCAGATCAAGTTGCAGATTTGGGATCAACCTAATGGATCAGGCCACTAGTCTACGGTGTTCTTGACACCTCCTGAAGGAGCTGCCATCCCCAACTGGAGCCACTATTAGACTCCTATATTTCATAATATCACAAGGTGACTGAGTATTGATTAGATTTCTCATACTGAAAATAATATTCTATGGCTATCATTTATTTTCAGAGAAAGAAAGGGAGATCGTGACTGTCAAGAGCATCAAATGATTCTATCTGCCTTTTAATTCAGTTGAAAGAGGAAAGTGTTGATGATTAAGTGTAATGGTGAGCAAAATCCATCCTGCCCTCATTCATTCCACCTATCCTCTTCTTACCTTTCATTTTCCCAAATTCTGAACTCCAATGCTCTAAACCCCAAGACCCACATACATAACCTTTGAGACTTATTACTTTATAAAACCCACTTATATTTAAGTTTGAAGTCTTGACACTATAACTCCGCCCCCCACCTTAAGCCGTTTTGATATATATATATACCACACGTTACCACCACAAATCTTTATCACATTACCTTTCACCAGCACACATCACACTTCGCGGGTTTTATCACTTGCCGCATTTTCCCAACTCTAAACTTTGCGATGTGCAATAAACCTTAAAATATGCGATGTGCGAAAAGCCTTAAATATTGCGATGTGTGATAAACGTTAAGTTTGGAAATTTGCGATGCGAGTCGGGTCCCACGTTCCCTGCCACATCACCTCCCTATCAGCGCACTTCGCACTTCACACAACTTAAATTTTACCTCCCCGCTCTCATAGAAAATCCTTAAGATTTACGATTTGCGATGCGGGTAAGGTCCCACCTTCCCTGTCATGTCACCTCCACTCCCTGCACTTCGCAAATTGCAAGATTTAACTTTCAAATCTCGCCGCTTATAAACTAAACCTTCATACTTACGATTGCGATGCAGGTTGAGTCCCACCTGTGTGCCACGCCATTTCGCCTCTAACCATCCTCCACCTTTCTGCCTCCTCCGCTCCTCATCTCCACATTCAACAGTCCTTAACGCTTTTCGTAACCCCCTCGGCCTTCGAACTTTAACCATCGGGGGGGGGTCCGAAATGGGTGGTATCCATTACCACCCACTCCTCCACGTGTCTTCCTCTCGTAATTTTGTACCCCCCTCTCCGTTACAGCTTACCACTTGAGACCCCCTCCGAAAAAATGTTTCCACTGTCCTCCAAACCGCCGCCACATTCGTTTGGCCCTTATTGCTAATGCTGCGCCACGTCCACTATCATCCCTTCACATCTAGGCTTATGGGTTTGTGCGCTATTTTTCCACATGACAGGAGGACTCACGTAGAACCCTACAAGGAGAAAAAAAATAGAGCGAGGCTGAACATCACAAGGAAGCAAACAGAAAAGGTCGAGTCGAGCGTTTGTGCAGAACTAACTATGATGTAACAACAGAAATCGAAGGGGCAGCGAACACATCAACACATATATTGATCCAAGCACCAAATGAATTTAATAATCCCACAAACGGTTTTCTGAAGATGAAGAACCAAGGTGTTAGATCTTTCCTCGCCTCTTCGACATCACTCCAGCCAAATCCTAATCATTACACAATTAATAACAGACTGCTAAAAGCCACTGTTGGAGGCCGAGCTTATCTTATCACCACCTGCATGTTTCCACTTGTCTAGTTTCTGTTTGAATGTAATCACTGCAGTAGACAGATCAAACGACTTAGTTTTTATATAAATACTGCATGCATTAGCAATATAAGAGGCCTTGGAAGAGGCTCGGAAGGGGAAAAACCATTGTAATAGACTCTGTTGGTTGTAAGCACTCTCTTTTTGATGAATGAATGAGTATGTTGTTTTTTGGATTCTTGTGTTATGATATGTGGTGAAGTGCTCCTTTTCTTGTAATCTATTATCTCTAGTTTTACATATTGTTGTTCTTTCTTTACTGCGGATAGAAAATTTTGTGTAGGATTTACCATGGGTTACCCTGCTTAGTCTTGAAACAATACATTATGTTTTCCTCTGAGACCGGAATGTATAATTCAGAGACAGTCTGCTCTGCATTCCTGTTGAACCTTAAGCTCCTCATCTTTTCCATTTCATAATCTGTTAAGATCCATTGACATGGCTTGCTTTCCTAGTTGCATCTGACTTCTGTTATTCATCCATTTGAATCTATTTGCACCTATTTGACTCCATAGCCCAATGGCCCCCTTTTGCTGCCTCAACCAAATCATCAAACAAACCCCTATGCACTAATAGCTATCCTAAATTCCCCTATAAACAAAGCTATATCTAACAGAGGGAGCCCTCTCTTAGTCCAGGAAGGCTAGGTCCTGGATTCCAAAGCGCTTTGATGTTTCACTTCGTGGTTCTGTCTTCAACATTTGGAAATTTATGGGTTGATAACAGATTGCTCCACAAGAACATTTTCCATGATACTTTTAATCTGCTATTACATATCTATAACTTGGATATATCTAGTTTGCATTGTGTGGGTGTTCCCTGTGTCAAGGATCCAGTGAGTCACACTTTAATAGAACCCAATGTGAGAGAGAAATTTTCTTTCCAAGTGTGCTTCATGTTGAGCACTGTTTATTCCCTATGAATAAGTGGATTGTTTTCCCAAAATGCAATAGCAGTTCATGTTGCATTATGTTGGGCTCGTGGGCGAAGAGAATGACAATTGACACATCGACCTTTGTGACCCAAGAGAATGTTCAAACTTGGCATAATTGAGTAGGCAAAGATATCCTGAATATTAGAGACAAACCACAATGACAAGGGACTATAAAACCAAATTTTGAGCTATGGTAATCGTAGGAAGTAACAACAATCGTGGGGGAGGAGAGAGGGTGAACCAAATGAAGACAAAGAGGGGGCGGGGAGACAAAGACGTGATAGGGAACAATTTACCACTTGGAGAAAGGATATAGTAAGAAATAAATCCCACCCACTTGTCTATCAATGCATTATTTGTTTAAAAACAAAAGAAACCAAATTCTTAACACATAGTAACCTAGGAGCCAAAACCTTGGCGTGGAATATGAGGAGAACCGCAACCTTGGTAATGAGCATAACTAGAACCTATAAAAGTAAAGAAAACTAAATGAAAGAGAAAAAACACTAAGTATAAATGAGTGTTTATACTCGTAATTCATCATAAATGAAACCTTTTGGAACAATATTTGTAGCCAGCACCATAACTAAAAAATTACCCAAAATAATTCAAATGCAATTATGATTCACTGTGAAAAAAACATTAAAATCATAATCACAAACTAGCTCAATAGTGAAAAATATCAAATAATAACTCATATAAACCTTGTCTCGAGTCTAATACCAAATATGTAAACCATTAATTCACCACTTTAGATAATAAATTAAATTATTGATTTTAAAAAATTATAAAGAATAAACACCTTCTTTTATCATAAGAATTATAAATGAATATTTAAAATGTATACTAATCTAAACATACTTTTCACTTCAACAATCTTATAAACAAAAATATTTTTATTTTTAAATTAAAATACTTTGTTCCATAAACGTTAGCTTTTGTTGAAATGATGTGTGTATAATATATAAATTGATCGTTTAACAACCTAGAAAACGCAATCATCTTAATTTATAGACATAAAAGATTTGATGTGATGAATAACACTCCCACCTCCTTTATAGACATGAAAGATTTGATGTGATGAATAACACTCCACCTCTAAAGTGTTTAAGGTTTTTTTATTTATTATATTTGTAATGATTATATATATATATAAGAATATATTCATTCTTTGTATGGTTGAGTGTTAGAAGGTCAATTATGAATTTCGTTGTTTTTAGTTTCAAGATGTTTGTCCATAATTTAGGAAGCTTTTACGAAATTAATGGTATAATGGGTTTATTTGTAAATTTATTGAACTTGGGTTAAGATTAGTTTGTTTGTAGAAATGGATTTTTGTGTTTGGAAATTGAAATTCACATATAAAGCATTTATATCCATGTGGTTTTATTTGTAAATTTATTGAATTTAAGTTAGGATGAGTTCGTCTATATAAATAGATTTTTGTGTTTGGAAATTGAAATTTGCAGAAAAAGCGTTTATATATTTGTGTGTCAAAAGTTTTTTCATTATAGAGTTTAATTTGGAAAACACTCATACTAGATCTTTAATTCATGTCCTTGATTTTGAGGGAGTTTTAATCTTTTCATGAAGGCCTAGACTCCACCATTTAATAGTTTCTCTTTACATTGTATTTAGGTCGAGCTGTTGAATTTTCCTCTTCAGTTTAGGGATATGAATCACTTGGTGATTAGAAATGTTTTTGGTAAAATCCACTTCCGAGGTGAGGAGACAGAGCAATGCTGCATCACCATGTATATGCATATCTATGTTGAAATAGATTTAAATAAGGGTTTTCATCAAAAATAAATTTGGTTGCCAAATACTATACATTAAACAATAAGTTGGATTAAAAAAAATCATCTTTAGATGTAGGGAAAGACATGAAATAGGGTGTGGTATAGCTTATTGTCCTACTCTTCATAAGAGTGTGTG
This sequence comes from Pinus albicaulis, assembly GCA_034641835.2. Lineage (NCBI taxonomy): Eukaryota > Viridiplantae > Streptophyta > Pinopsida > Pinales > Pinaceae > Pinus > Pinus albicaulis. The sequence goes on from CM076570.1 coordinate 1,059,486,942, forward strand.
ATATCACAAATTCCAAAGAAATTTTACTTGGTAAGATAATGCAAAGAAAGAACATCAATTGATATGGACCTTTTGACTACCTAAGATCCACAATAGACAACTCCACCCTCACAAAAGATGCCTTCATATAAAGTACCTATAGAGAAAACCTAGGATAAGCAACCTAGTTAGCTAATGCCTACCTTGAACAAATTGTATTATGAAGAAGCAATCCCTCTACGCAATCCCTCACTCTCTTATGTGGCAAAAAGGACTTCCTTTAACCATAAAGGAAGCTAAAGATGCACCCCCTTAAGCCCCACAATTAGGAAGATATTTCCTCTTAGCACCATGTGTGTTGGACTGGTCAATCAAAGGAATTAGAGATAGAAAGAGGATTCTAGTGGAACCATTACAGTAAAGAAAATTAGAACCACAAGACCCAATAACGTTAATCTAGGACCCAACCAAGGAATGCATAATAATAGTCAAGAAGAAGAGCACTCCAATGTCACAACCTATGACAACAAGAAACATCATTAAAACTTATCTTAGATATTTATTACTTGTACACTTTCTTGTATTCCTCGTTTTCTATGTTTTTTGGTGTAACTTGGGCTATCAAAGAAATTATGGGCACTTGGAAATATTAGGAAGAGATATAATCTCTCAATGCTATTACACTGGAAATATCTTCAACATCTAACGTTGGTCCCCTTTTGTATTGCAATATTGTATGTCTCAACCACCATTTTTCTAATACAAAATTTATATATATATATATCTCTCTCTAGAGAGAGAGAGAATATATATTCTCTCTCTCTCTCTCTATATATATATATAGAGAGAGAGAGAGAACCTTGAGTGGTTAAGAGGAAGATTATTTCAAATCCCACTTTGTAACATAAGTTTGCTCTTTGTAAGTCGATTGTTATTGAAATGTTAACTTGGTCTTGAGCCCTAAAGAACCATCTCTCCTCGATATAATCCTCAAAATGAGAGAGTGCTTGGTGGGTTTCTCTTGAAAATGCATTATGTGAAAATGAAATACATAGACGCACATAATTTAGGGGGAATCTTTGAGTATTTCCCCTTATTCCAAAAATGTTACGTAGGTACATTTGTATTCTTTTTGTAGCACAAGGCTAAGTCAGTAACATGGCTCAAAACCATTATAACATTATATTTATTAAGAGCTCAATGTGTCACTCACACTAATTGAACCTAAGTGGGGAAGAAAACACTTTTCATCTCAACTACATAAGCTAAACCCAATTGATTATATATAGTTATTTAAATTTTGTGACATGTTTGTTCCTTGTACCTTGGAAAATCTCAAGGAAATTTTTTAAGAACGTCACCTCATTCTAAGGACAATATTTAGAGTAAAACTATATTATTCGTAACATAAGGCTAACTTAACAACAAGACTCAAAACCGTTATAATAATATAATTATTAAGAACTCAACCTATTATTTACAGAAATTAAATCTATATATAAAAAAGATACTTTTCATTCAACTACTTAAACTAAATCCAATTAACTATACATATAATTATTTAAATTTTAATAATATATTTTAATTAATAAAAATGTCCCAAAATTATAATTTTTTTTTTTTAATATATTTATATAATTTAGTTGCAACAATTCTTTTATAAAAATTAAATATATTATTGTATTAAAAAAAAAACTTAAATTAAAAAAAAAAATCTCAATCCCTTTGCATAATTAAATTCTTAATAACATAAAATAATTAAAATTTTAATTTAATATTATATATTAATACTTTTAAAAAATAATTAACATAAATTATATTTAATATTTCAAACTTGACAAAATAACATATTAACTCACTCTCTTCTCATGAAGAAGTGAAGGGGTGAGATAGGCTCAAACAAAGCAACTTTTGATGGGAAATCACGATTGTCCAATCTTTTGATATTAGATTAGAAGTCCTCATAAGAACAAGAACATTTTATTGACATTAGTATAGAGGTCCTTACGAGAGAAAACATTATAATTATAGTATTGAAATTTGACAATTCAAGTGGAAATGAATATTGCCATGGCCTAGAGTCACTTACAACAACCACTTTAGATATGTTGAAAGGAATTGTTGATATTTGTTCAGAAGTCCTCACATGAGCAAGAACATTTTATCGAAATTAGCGTACAAGTCCTTAGAAGAGAAAACATTATAATTATAACATTGAAATTTACAATTCAAGTGGAAATGAATATTGCCATGGCCCTAGAGCCACACATTTTTTTAAAGCGAGATTTTTTTAAAACCACTTTAAGTAAGTTGTTTGCTATTGGTTTGTAATTATTTTAATAATTTTATTTTTTTAAGTTATTATGAAAGTGAAGGTGGAGGATGGAGGTGGGGTGGGGAAATATTGGAAAAAATATAGTACTATTATAATTATTTTCTTCCACTTCTACTCTTTTATATTGTCTATTATCTCCCCACCTCACTCAATGGGGTAATATATTTTACTCATTATGTCCTCTCAACCTCACTCTCATAATTATTTGGAATTTGATTACACTTTCATATAAGATGTGGCATAAAATTGCTTAAATCTATTTAATAATCATACAACCAACCAACAAGAAAACAAGGTTATAATTAGCCATACATTATAAAATATTTCAAGTAAATGATCTTCAATATTTAATCATATACAAAAATTCAATACATTAACAAGTGGGTACTACCCAAGATAAGAACCTAATTTTTTATTAAAATATAATATAACCAAGTTTTTACGAGTGATTCTAACCAATTGCCATGACTCTACATGCATACAAATAACATTAGTCCCTTATGAAATTGCATCCATACTACCATAAGATTACCCTTGCAACAATTGCAAGCTTGCCTCGTGTAGCCTTGATCTTCTTCATTGGTATGCTTTACTCTATGACACACCAATCTACCTTGGTCATTCAATTCCATGGTAAAATTCCACCGCTCAAAACTGCCCACTTCACGACTTGCTCCAAGTTCAATTCTACCATAGGATTAATTCTGCCACTTGACTCCTCTTCTCAAACCTACTCTCGAACCCTTGAACTTCTTAAGCAAACAAGTCGTACGATTACCAACATCCTAGACTTGGTGATATACACTTTGATCCTTGCATGCCTTATGTTTGAAAGATTCATCTATCTAAGTCACACTCACTTGACTTGGTTTCCATTGAATTGAATGTTGTAGCAAACCCACAACCTCCACTTTATATAATGCACATGTGTCTAACTACCTCCCTTGAACTTATGGAGTCATTCCCCTTCCACATCTTCATGTGGACCCATGACCCCAATATCTTCATTAAGTCACCTATCGTTTCATTAAGGAATTGTGTACACTACACTTCAACACCCAAGTCATCCACCTTGCAACTCATGTGAGGCCCTCATACGCAATGTTTTTTCCAAGAAGTTAAGGCATCATGGACACTTACTATTATGACCATGTTTCCCCTTGGAATGTGCCTTCAACTAGGCCATCATCTAAAAGTAATATTGTGCCAACTCTCTACCTTATCTAAAAATTGTGTGGTCTTTCTATATATCCCTACTTGTTAGCACCACTCCTCCTCTTCACTGAATTTGGAGTGCTTGCAACCCCAAATATTTTCCAACAACTCAAGCTTCCACAAAAAATTGTAGCTACTAGTTTTCCAATAGAGATGATCATGCCATCTACTCACCTTCCTCTTACGAGTTATGGAGTGCCCAATTATTATGAGCATTGAACCCTTTCACTAAAAATGCTATCGAGATGTGCCCAACCAAGACGTGTCAACAAGCACACCTCACTGGGGCATTCCATGTAGAAAAACGCTCCAACTCTGTTCACTTCCTATGACCTATAACTCATCTTTAGCTTCTAAGATCTTCTCCATCTAAATTTGGCATGTCTTTCTTTAAGGCTTTGAAACTCTACCATTGCATCTCTAGTGTTTTTTCTAAATCTATAACAAACACCCCTTAGTGCTACTTGCGTCACTCAAGGTGAATGCCTCACCCACATGTTGCATCTTAACTTGTTTATGCAACTAAAGGGGTTAAGTGCCCAAGTCACATATGACTTTTTCCCTCTTTTCCATCATCTTTGAGATCAAATTAGGGTAAGGCACCTAATTTTTCCATAGGCAAACACAAATCTTGACACCCTCCCCCACTTAAGTTTCTTTCTACCTCGACAATGCCTCCACTAACCTCCTCATTCATGTCGACTGGCCTTCTACTTAAACTCAACATCCATTTGCAACTTGAACTCCTTTCAACTACTTTAGGGTATTATATCCACTAGTTTCACGTGTCTTTAGCTCCACTAGCCCATGACTCAACACATCTCAGTACCTTAGTTACTTTTCCCATTCTTTTACACATTCTTCACAAGCATGTTATGGTATCCATGTCCCTAGGAGTTTATATATCTCATTTTGGAAATTACTCAAGGATTCAAAGCCCTTAAGCCAAGTTATTATTGGAGTACCTTTTGGAGACTTGGAAATCACCCTATTCTACTTCAACAACTTGAACATCAAATGGATCACATCACTTTATAAGTTGTTTTAGCCTCTTAATAGTTTTTTGGAAAGAGACTTTTAATTGCATTTGAGCATTCTCCTAATCTTATTTTAATTTGGGTTTAATCATGTTGATCCACATCAGCAAGACGAAGTTTTTTTTTTCTGTAATTTCAATTGCAGGTGCCTATCTCACCATATTTTTAAGGGATCCATTACTTTCTACCTAGTCACTAAGAAAAATTGGTCTCTACATCATGCTCATTCAAAATCAATTATGGTAATACTTCCCCTCTTTCCTAAAGCATTGGAGGCCAACGATTCTATTTTTGGGAGGCATGATAGGGATCATTTAGTGCTTCACATATGATTGGATTGTTAGCACATAATATCACATTATTATAGTGTGATCATTATTGAGATTATAATTGTCAATGTGTTTTGGTTTCATATTATCATGATGTAGCTACGGTCATCTCTCAACTATCTCTTTTATTGTGCTTAGTTGCGAGTTAGGATTTTTTGGGCATTTATATCTTAATTTTTTTATATAGTTTTGTTCATTGAAAGTTATATAAGCTTATCGTTTGTTTAATAAAGTTTATTTTGAGATTAATTATTTGTATTTTGATGTTGGATTTCTAGTATTGAGTGGGATTTCCAAAATCCTTTAAAATTCCACATTAATGTCTCTTGTACTTACCTCTTTAGTGGTTTGTTCCCCTCACTCCTTTTTGTCACTCTACAATATCTAAGGATGAAAAAAAAATATACCCATTGCAAGTATTAAAAGGGGGCTATGTTTGGTAGAATTGTGGATTGCAGGACTATGTTTGGTAGAAGTATGGATTTCTCTATTAATATAAGAGTGTTGAATATAAATCAAATATTTATCCTATGTCCTTGGATGATTCTACTTATAAACTTGCAAAATCCAAACCAATGTCCCATTCACTACTTATATTTTCTCATATGTCTATAGATTCAAAGTTCCATATCTCTTCAATCTTGTGTCCATATTCTCTAAAATTTTGGTCCAACAAGCATTGAGAAATATGGTCTCTATTTGATATGATTCTCATTAGTATCCTAAAGTGCATCTCGATATTTTCAAGAACATATTTGTTACATATTTTCCCTCTATGATCTTTTCATAAAGTATGAGAATGTACATCTTGCTAAATCTATTGACTATCACAAACATACAATGATGTCCCTTATTTGTTCTTGGAAATCCACCCACAAAATCCATGGAGATGCTCTCCAATGGTCTAGTAGGTATCAATAACAAATGTATAAACCCTACTTATATTATAGTTCTTGATGGTACAACAAAATATGCATGCATTAATAATACTAACAACATTTTCTTACATTTTAGGCCAATACATATACCTCTATAATTCAACAATTATCTTCCCACCAACAAAATTCCCTGCAAATTTGAAGGTGTAATCATTTCTATTAAGTTGTAATATATCGCCTTTAGGAACATATAGCTTATATAGATTATAGAGAAACCCATCCTAAAGATGATAGTTAGCCTTATCGTCACCTTTTTCTAAACAAAATTGGCCTTGTAGCTCTTGAAACATCTCTTTGAAATCCTCATATTTTGTGTGTTAGAAAAATGGGATTTTCTATTCATCACACCTATGTATCTTGTGGAGATAATTAGTCAATGGTTAATAGTGGACTGAGAGATTCAACTAAGCAATTGACTAATTATTCTACTATTAGATAAGGTTGACAAGAATAATCAACTAATGCATAAAATGTAGCACAAATCATGAAGGTTGTCATGTTCTCTTAAGAAAATACGTCGACCTGATATTCCTCACTTAAAGGGAGTTGGTTACATCTTGGTTCTATGAAATAATGGCCCTTGGGGTCAATCTAAATGGAATGACAATATAATTGATCATGTTTTAGCATATGTATTTTAATGCATTTCGATGTGTTCTTCTATTTCCTATTCTATCTAGTAATTAAGTATTGTAATGGTGTCTCTAAACGCCACGCCTTCTTGGAATCATTATCTCCTAACCTATCTAATTTCCCATTTCTCCAACAAAGTATTAAAGCCTTCGATTTACAAAACATCTTGTTGTCTAAAAGTCCTTTAAAGGATGCCACTTAAGATGTTCTCTTGTTGAGTTAGATCTATCTATTCAATTGGATTATGGTTTTGGAAAGCTACAAACTATATTATTAGGGATTTGATCCATTGATCAAAATCCTTTATTCCAAGGCAGATTCTGTCACTCTTAATGGCCATAATTATGGAATATGGGCATAAGGTATGGAAAAATTGCTAAAAATTAATGCACTTGACTAGTTTATGAAGACCAAAATCCCCAATGACCCTTAGAATTTTGTCATTACTGGGAAGAAGGATGAGGTTGTAGGAATTACGTACATTATAATGGATATTCATTTTCATGCAAGTAGGATCAAATATTCTTATTAGGTTTAGATGAAGTTTAAAAAATTGTTTGATAACATTAATTAAAATCACATTATGCATATTAAGAAAGAATTAATATCTCTAGATCCTCTCTCCTTTGAAAGATTTGAAGACTACTTGGCTCATGTCAAGGAGATACAATTGAATTTCTCAAATGTAGAAAATAATTTCAAATAAAGATGGTTATTTCATTGAACTAGTGCTCATTGTTGGGATCCTCCCTAGGGATGTAAAGTGGGATTGAAGGGCCCATGTTAGAGAAATAATAATGGATTTCATTCTATGTAAGGTGGACTAGGTCCACTATATTATTAAATAACACCCACTATGGTATTTAGTATTAAATAAATGTAATGGGGTATGATTTAAGAAGGTCCATTAGATGTCAGAGATTATTGCAAATTAGGATGGAGAATTATTTATGAAAGGTGTGTAATATTATTATAATTAGATATTATATCATTACGAGGTTGATCCCTCAAAGATGCAAGTGAACATGAGTGGATTCCTTCCATAAAAGGATCAATTGTAAGGATTTACCCTACCTTAAGGGTTTTGATATTAAAGAAGAGTGGAAATTTTCTATCTTTTCATTTCTATTTTGTATTTGATTCTATTTTCATATTAAGGAACATAACAATTGATATCATAGCACTTTCTTGGGCCAGAGAAAGGAAATTTTATTTTTCCTATTTTGTTATTTTTCAAAGAAAAAATGGCAGTCGTAACACTTAAATCAATTCTTGTATATATTTAGCCTAATTTGCATAAAAATGTTGCATATTTGAATTCCCCGTGGAAAAGAAACTAGTTAAAAAAAAAAATCGTTCCAATTGGAGTTTGGGAAGTGAAGATATCACTAATCTAAAATCAACAATTTCAGGGTTTTTTTTGTGATTGTTGCATGGAGTATTGAGTTCAAAACTTTTGGAAAGGTTCTCATATCTCCACCAAACCTATAGCACCGGTGAGAGGATTTATGGGGGCTTGATTTGATATGCAATATGTTGACCTTATAATCAACCTTTAGTGAATTGCAACCATTGTTTTCACTCTTTGACCCTAATTGATATGAATAATGAAAATATGATAACTTTGTTCAAAAATTATATTTAGGAATGGTCTCAAGTAGTCAAAGGTCTGAAAACAATAATCAATAAAAATTAGGAGATATATATTATAGGGCCACACACCCATGTATTGAGGAAGAATATAATCTGCAAATATATGCATGGTATGATTTCGATGATGCTTGTGATGATTGGTATATGGATAGTTGTTGTTTATGGGATTACAACTAATTTCATCTTCTATTTGATGACTCTACTCCACCTTATGTAGATAACATCATGGAGGGAAGTCAAGAGCTTGTCATTGCTATAAGTTTAGAGCTTGCTTATTTACCAGTAATAGTGCGTTATGTGGAAGTTTTTTAGATGTGGATGGATCTATATATTTGGATCCATGTGACCAAGGTAGGAATTGGAGCACTATTTTCAATTAGCTATTGAGTTTGAGTATCTTTTGAGGGTAATTATTGACAACACTTGGACATGGGACCAAAGTTTAAATTGGATCTTATTGGCCAATTTCAACATGGTGGTTGGCATGTGTACATGGGACATTGGTTCTCTAACATAATTCATCATTATGGTACAGATTCATCCATGGGACCCTAGTATATGGTTTTACCTTCTCACAACAATTTTTAAGCTGCTTTTCTAAGGGGTGGAATGTTGGTATTTTTCCTAGGGGTCCACAATGTTATTAAATAACTCCCACCGTGGTAGTTGATATTTTATAAATGTAACGGGGCCTCATTAAATAAGGTCCAATAGGTAGTTAGGAGATTGATATGATTAGAATTATCTTGATAATTATAAGGATGGATAGCTTCTTATGAGAGGTGTGGAATAATATTATAATTCAATCTTATCTCATTAGGAGGTTGTCCCCTTAAAGAGGAAAGTGAGAAAAGTGGATTATTTCCATAAAAGGATCAATTGTAAGGTGTTTCCTTATCTTAAATTTTTTGATATTAAAAAATAATGGACAACGTATATTTTGTGTGTGATTATATTTTCATATCTAAGGCACATAACACTCATAAACTTGAAAACACACTATGATATATTGTGTTTGACATTTTGTGCTAGTTTGGTTTCCAAAAAACAAGATGGTAAGGACTATAAATTTGATTCCTTCTATGGTTTTTTAATTAGGGCACAAGGGAAATTACTTGATGAAAGGAAATTAGAAGTCAAGAAACAAGCTCATTTGTTGAAAAGAAGAGGTTGATCTACCTAAAAAGAAAGAGGATAACTATGAAATCAAGAGAAAATGAAGGATTCCATTGAACAAAATGAGTATAAGAAGAATGATAAGTATATTTTGACTAAAAGATATAGAAAGAAGAAGATTTTCCACTATCATGGAAAATTGTGACATATGGAGTAGGCTTGTTGGAATAAGACTAGAGAACTATAAGAGAAGGTTAAGAACCTTGAAGGCGACATGTCAAATCGATAATTGAATTGAAATAAACAATGATACTAACAGGGGGGAGTGAATCAGTCTTAAATTTAACAATTTTTTTCACTAAAACAGAAGTCACTTCATCACATCAATCATTAACACAATGCATGAACAAAAACATTAATGCGGAAACCCAGACTGAGAGAAAATTTATAATACTCGTTTAACTATCTTCAATTTGTTATAATGTTACAAAAAACCACTTGTGAGGGCACCAATCCTCTATAAACACCAATTTACAATGTTGCGAGCCTTCAACCTGCCAAAGAAATGAGCTCACCTATCCTTAGTAAACAACAATTTACAAGTACTAAAGCTCCAACTAGTTTTATAGATGACAATACTCCTTTTATACATTTCAATTCAATCTAGCACGTTGTTGTTCATTGTTAAATTGTCAAAATTAAGGCCTTTAGTTTGTTCAAAAATAGATTTTATCGCTTGAAATTTTGTACATAATGTTTCGCTTATTGTTCCAGCACCCAGTTAGCCTTTAAAACCCTCATAATTATGTTGTCACTTCCCTTTAATCTATCCTATAGGCTAGTTTTCTAGATGAACTAGAGCTTGGCCTTCTCCATAAATAAAAAAGGATAAAAACATAGAAAAATATAAGAGAATATACAATAAATACCTCTTGTAGACCTTCCTTAAAAACTCAACATCCAATAGAACTCAACCTCAGTTTCCAAAATAACTCGACCTCCTAAAAATAACTCAGCCTCTAGCATAAGTTTCCCTCCAACAAAAATCGACCTCCAATAGAAGTTTCCCTCCAATAGAACTTGACCTCCAAAAAGACTCATTTATGCTTCTTCTCTTCTTGCCTCACAAGGTGTGAACCCTTGTATTGTTGCCTTCTTCCTTCACTTGGAAAAAATACAAATTTTTTTATTCAAATGAGTTACACGAGTGGCATATATGTATGAGTTTAAGTGATGTATTTTCGTTGGGGGATGAACTTAAAAATCCATTTCTCCCCAATTTTGTTGAGTTAGGAGGCATGCCATCTATCGTTGGAAGTGTCTTGAAGTATGTTATTTGACTATGTAAATTTCTCTTTTATTTGGACAACCATTGACATCAATAACAACCATTTTCAAAAATCTCCTCCATTGTTATTGATGGAAATACTTTGATATCCGCTTCTTCTAAAAATTTCTCCCCCTTTCTTCATTCTCTCCATAATTCTTGTCAGTTATTCCCCTATCTACATTCTCTCCCCCTTTGGAATCAATAGAAAAGGGTGCTCCCCCTGAGTTTATGCTTTATTTACTGATATAAAGGAGATATCACACCTAATTTATTCCTAATATATTCAAAGGTTTCTCTGGGAAAAGGTTTTGTAAATATGTCTGTAATCTATTCTTTGGTGCCAATATATTCCATTTTGACAATCCTCTCAGTGACTTGTTATTTGAGGAAATGATACTTGATTGGAATGTGCTTTGATTTTTAATGCTTAAAAGGATTTCTTGAGATATCAACTACACTAGTGATGTCACAGAAAATGACTATCAAATGATCATATTCCACTTTGATTTCCTGCAAATTTTTGTTTCATTTAAAGAACTTGAGTACAACAGTTTGTTGTTGTTGTGTATTCAACTTCAGCTGTAGAAAGAGAAACCAACAGTTTGTTTCTGCTTAACCAAGACACAAGACAATCTCCTAAGAAAAATGCACTTCCATTGGCGCCTTTTCTGTCATCGATGCTACCTTTAAAAGCAATATATGTGTATGCCATTAATGTGAAGTTTGTACTCTTAGGATACTACTGATCAAAATTTAGTGTGCCTTTTAACTATCAAAATATCCTCTTTATAGCTTACATGTGTGATTCCTTTAGTGTTGAATGAAATCTTGCAACCATTCCTACTACTAGCATAATATTTTGTTTTTAATATTTCAAGTATAGTAGACTCCCAATCAAAGAATTGTAAAGAGTTGAATTGACTTTATGAGATCCATCATCCTTACTTAAATTGCATTTGGTAATAATAGGTGTACCAAAAGGTGCACATTCTTCCATTCCAAACCTCTTGAGCATCTCCTTGAGGTATTTGGTTTGGGAAATTGATATTCATTCATTGGTTTGATAAACCTGTAGCCCAAGGAAGAAGGATAATTATCCAGTCATTGACATTTCAAATTCCTTTGATATTTTCTAAGAAAATACATGGCCCATATCATTGCTATTGCTTCAAAAAATGAGATCATCCACATATACAAGTTTAATTAATAAATTTTCATTTTCCATATTGATGTGGAGATTGTGTCAGAAACCCCTATTTTGAATCCTTGTTAGAGATAGTGGTATAGCTTGGCATATCAAGCTCTTGAAGCTTGTTTTAACCCATAAAGTGTTGGAATTATCACTCAATGATTGCTTAGCATTGATGTCAACCTAGGTTTGTTCATGGTCCTTGTTGCATTGATGTTGTTGATGTGGAAGCTTCAAGGTGTTAGAGGTATGACGAGGTTTATTGAGGTGCCATAGAAGTTGTAGAAGTATTCAAAGTCTCTAGAAGTCATGTTGTGTGAAGAATTTATGTTGCAAATGGATGCAATATTAAGCTGCAAATATGGTGGAACAAGGGATACTATATGAGGTAACATGATTGTCAAAGTTAAAGCAATGTGGTATAACACATGTTTTAGAGCGTGGAAGGCGCATTATAGCACAATTTGAAATATTAAAGGGTGTGTTACAGTCCTTTTGATGCAAAAACAAAACCACGAGCACAATCCAACGAATTTTCTCCTGGTAAAACATGGCAATGTTCCATTTGAATTGGTTCTCCAACGCATACATGATTTGGTCTTACAAAGAACAACTAGCTGCATTTGAAGTGTGAACGCACTGATGGTTGGGTTAAGGGGGTGATGGAACACAATCATTATGTAGTTGTGGAACGATTATTAGTTTGCGTTAGTGGTTTTTTTACCAGTAAAATGCACTGAGAAAAAGTGAGAGAGTTGGGATGGCAAGAACTGAAGGTTATGAGCATCGTTCCAAAAAGGGTGTGCACATGGAATAAAAAAGGGGCTATGCATACTTTGTTCAGAAAAAAATGATTCAAAATGTAGAGGTGTGCTCTACACAAATTGTAGAAGGAGACAATGCGATTAGACATTAACCATTACACCCATACATATAAGTTGAATGCGCACTGGACCAAATTTAGACTGTGTATTTCTAGTATATAGTATATAGACAATGTGCATGACAAAGTTGGAGCACTTGTCGCTGAATGCATGGAGGGAAAAAGGAACATGTGCATTAGGAAATTGGATGAAATAGGTTGCAGAGTATATTGATCATGTGTGATGTTACAAATGTAATGAATGAAACAGTTGCAAAAGATCAATGGCATGTTTAAATGTTAGTGTGAATAGAAAAGACAAGGAGTAGGTCGATGGGGAGTTTTTAGAGACCAGAAATAAGATTTGTGGATGTCTATACATTGCACATGCTAAAAAATGTGATGGCCAATTAGATAGTGCACATAGACCAATGGAAAACCTGCGCATGGAAAGAGGAATTAGATCATTGAAAATCACGTGTGGAAGAAAAGGAAGGGTGTTAAAAGGAGTGTTGTACATGGGGCTGATTGTAGATAATGTGAAGAGTATTATGGCATCCAAATCTGGAACTATATAATGTGATGCACTGAGCGTTGAGACAAAGCATTATGAAGGACTTTTCTTAGAGAAACATGGTGAAAAAAAGAGCACACTTGTGTTATGAGAGCTAGGTAAAAATCAATTTTGGAGGTTGTTAAGTGCACAAAAAATTGTTGAACCTACTCTTGTATAAGTTCAAGAGAAATCGACATAGTGCAAATGACAGAGAATATATTTTTTTTTAGCGTGAGTGATTATTATGTAGAAATAACTCGAAATTTGTAGTCGCTAACGAAATCATACTGAAATCAATAGACACAAATTTCTTCTACTAAATTTTGTGGAAGGAAAACTGACAATAGAAACACATAGAATCATTCAATTATAATGAACACATTTTTTTTTTTTTTTTTACTGGGGAACCCAACTGGGAACCCCCCCCCCTCTCTATATGTATTATATCATATGAGAAAAATGATCAATTATAATGATTGCTTCAATGGTTGAAGTTCAATCTGCACTGCAATTATCATCTCCTCTTCACTCTGCTTTGGCTAACACTTAGCCAAAATAGGACTCCTGCTTCCTCCTATTTCCTTACACAATTTTTGCTCCTATTTCCTTGTGAAATTCCAAGGGAATTAGCTCACCTGCATGCCACAAACTCTCCAACTTCATTAGGCAATTCAAATTGCATGCATGACTAGGGATATTTTTAATAAATTGACTAGTTAACTGAGAGTGAGTTGAGTTTACAATAATTACAACTACTCAACTAAACTCATACTGACTCTATTCTAGACTAGAGCTCAGATAACTGAATTTCACTAAAGATAACACCTCTATATAGCTAGATATTAGCCACCAATTTGCTCATAACTATACTTTTAGCCCACAAACTCAAATTTACTGACTTAATTGAGTGATTTTTCCATGTCACTCCTGCTAAATGCTTGATAATTCATCATGTTGAAGTGGAAATTCAAATTTATTGATTTTACTATGGCATAATGAAGCCTTTTCTTGCTACAATTTAACACTCCCTCTTAGCAAGAAAAGGGTTCTAAACAAACCCAATCCTACTCTTATGGAACTCGAACTTTCCTCTGGACAAAGCCTTTGTCAAGATGTCTGCATCCTACTCCTCTGTAGGAATGTACTATAACATAACAACCCTCCTCTCCACACAATATCTCAGGTGATGATATTTGATGTCTATATGCTTGGACCTATCATGAAACACTGGATTTTTGATATTTTTATACAACTTTTATTGTCACAATGGATGAATGTAGGCTCCATCCTCTGACTGAAGAGACCAACCCGGATCATCCTCATCCAAATAGATTTGAATTCTATTTGACTAGTATCCATATACTCGACCTCTATTGAGCTGAGTGCTACAAATATTTGTTTCCTGCTATACGAAGAAACTGTTGTTGACCCAACATTGAAGACTTCTCCCAATGTGATCTTCCTATCTAAGACTCCCTACCCAATCTGCATCTGTGAAGCCTTCGAGCTTCACTTCATCAGTTTTCCTGTACCACAGACCAAAGTATTTTGTGCCTTTGATGTATCTTAGAACATGTTTTACTTCTTTCCAGTGAAGCTTGGTAGGCTCCTCCATGAACTTACTAAGCCGATTCACTGCAAAAAAAAATATCAGGGCTTTTGTTCACCAAGTACATCAAGGACCCCACCAATTTTTTGTAGATAGTGCCACCTATTTCCTCCCCTATAGAAGCATCCTATTTCCTCCAATTAGTACCTAGAGGACTATCCATGGGTTTGTAATCCTGCATGCGAAATCTTTGAATGATTTAAGAGGTTTACTTCCCCTATCCAACAAATATCTCTCCATCTCCCTGCCACACCTCCAAGTCAAGGAAGTAGTGCATGAAACCCATATCCTTCATCTCAAACTCTCTTGCAAGGTCCTCCTTGCAAGACGATATCAACCTATCATCTCCTGCCAGTATCAAATAATTCACATAGAGAACTAAGATGAGAAGAAAACCATCTACCATAATTTAGTATATATTGGCATCTTCTTCACTCTTAGTGAAGCCCAATCCACTGATATAATAATCTATGTCAGTGTACCAAAGACAAGGTGTTTGCTTGAGACCATAGAGGGTTCTCTTGAGCCTACACACATGTGTCTCTCTTCTAAAGGTATTGAACCCATCAGGCTGCTCAATGTAGATCTATTCCTCAACCACTCGACTAAGGGAGGAAATTTTAACATCTATTTGGTGGATCCTCCGCCCCATCTGTGCTACCAATGAAAGTATGGTCCTAATAAATGAGTATCTTGTCACAGGGGAAAACATATCCTCTTAATTAATCCCCTCTACCTGTGAGAATCCTTTGGCCACAAATTTATCCTTGTACTTCTCAACACTGCCATAATTTGCGTGTTTCACCTTAGACAACCACCTAGAACCAACAACTGACTTTTTCTCAAGTATGGGCACCACCTCCTAAACATTTTTCTTCCTGATGGAGTTATACTCCTCCACCATGGCATCTAACCAAAATTGTTGGGAATATTACTCTTCGAAAGAATATGGCTCATAATCAATCAATTGTGGCATAAGTGTCATATATCCTATATATCTATCTAGTGATATCCTCTGTCTGCGCAAGGAGCTAGGAGCTCCAACCTAATCCTAAGCTTCCTGCACCAATATTTCAACCATCTTTGTCATTTTCCTCCCTTATTTGGAAATATTTGTATGAGTGGGTGCAATATACGACTTTATGGATCTGATTGAGGCTCCTCCTTTTGAAGATAAAATATCCTCTTGTGGTGGTATGCTCAGATCTCACTCTAGAAATCTCCTCGTGGATTTATCATCATAAAATCTCACACCCCTCCTCATAATAGTTATCCTGAGTGAGGTCATGTACACCCAGTAAATATGAGGTGTCTCAGAATAGCCCAAAAATATCCCCCTCTCTGCAGTGGGCTCCAACGTTTTCCTACTATCTTTGGAGACGTGATAATAGACTATGGATCCAAAATGCGAAAGTGGGAGACATATGGCTTCCTCCTAGTGAAGCCTCTTTGGGTGTAATCATTCCAAGAATTTTGTGAGGGCTCTTGTTATACAAGTAAAAAAATTTATTTCAAGCTTCTTCCCGCAGGGATGGTGGCAATCCATGGTCATGCAAAATTTCTCTAGCAGCTCCTACAATACTTCTATTTTTCCTCTCTGCAACACAATTTTCTTGTAGGTTGTGGGGTGCAATAAACTACCCTTTTAATACCATCATTGGAAGATAATTATTTTAAGGCATTAAACACATACTCTCCTCCATTATCAATTTTCAGGGATTTAATTTTCTTTCCAGTCTCATTTTCAACCAAGGATTTAAACTCAATAAACTTTGAATAAATCTCATATTTCTTCATGAAATAGATCCAACATTTGTGGGAAAAATCATCAATTAAGATCACATAATACCTGTGATTTGCAGTTGAGAAGGTGGAAAATGGTCCACACATATCTGCTTGAAATCGCTCTAAGATGGCTCCAACTCTGTTATCTCGGCCCTGAAAGGAGGATTTAACATATTTTCCAAGAGTGCATCCCTTGCAACATCGTGTTGATCAAGGGTGCATTTTGGAAGTCTAATGGTGATATGCTGCATTATTTTCAAAGCTCCATGGTGTAGGTTTCCTATGCGCATATACCATAGTTATCCAACATCTCAACCCTGAACATGTTCTGCCTTTCTACTCAATGTAAAAAATGTATATTATAGCTTGTAGATATTTTTAATCCTGACACCAATTTGTTTTAATTTTCCAGTAGCAACATGCTTCAGATAAGCCTTTCCTTTATTGAACACCATGTCATATCCTTTGTCTTTATGTATAGCTACACAAACTATATTTTTCTTCAGACCAGGCACGTACATTGCATTCTATAGGTGAAGATGGTAGCATGACTCCCTCTTAAAGGTGACAATGTTAATCCCTTTGGTACTATACCTTCCATCATCTCCAATATCTATGTGTAATTTTAGGTTCTTCTCCTCTAAGCTGTTGAATAACTCCTTATTTATTGTCATATGAAATGAAGCACCAGAGTCTAAGTACTATACACTACCTCGTACAATACTTACCATCCAAGCAATGAGGGTGAAATCCAACTCGAATTTTGATGTGAGAGAATTTTTTCTTGCTCGTTCAACAACCTTCTTACTGGATTTCTTGTGAGGACATTTGGTTGCATAGTTTCCATACTCATGGTAGTGAAATAATTTAATTTTAATTAGGTCTTTCTTCTTGCCATGGTTCTGGATGGATTTTTCCTTGCCTTGGGCCTTCTTGCCTTTGGCTTACTTTTCTTTCCTAGTTAAGGCAAAATTCTCTTCCTCATCAGTTTTGGATGAGACTCCATCTCCAATGTTTATTCTAATCTTTTCCTACAACAAGTTAGACCAAAGTCTCTCCCAATCTAGGAGCTTGTCTCTTCCATTAATTGAATCGTGATAGTTGTGTCAGGACTTTGGAAGACCAAGGAGCGCAATATCACAAGTTCAAATGGTGGCACTGTCTCTCCAACTCCTCAAGGTTCATCTCTCACCTAAGTGAATCTTGATAGGTATCGAACAATAGTTTATTTCGAATAGATCTATGAGAGTTTTCCACATTACAAAATTAGTCTCCTTTCCATGCAAATTTGAAACCATGTGGTCTCTAACTACCTCTAGGATAATCCTCCTCGCTTTAGCAGTATGTTTCTTCCACTGAGACAACTGATGTGCATTTGATTCTATTGGTTTTAGAATATTTGTTTGTGTGTATTCCAATACTCCATTGTCATCTAACACAACTTCCATTCTGTGTTTCCAAGCACGAAAATTCTAACTTCCCTACAATGCATACTCAAGCCTCAATCCATTGAAAGACATTGTTCCTACACTAAAGGAATACCTGCACCACAAATATGCTATTAGAAATTTCTTTGAGAGATGATCAGGAACTTGGTTTATATGTAGTTTTCAATAGCTCTGATACCATGTAGAAATAACTTGAAATTTGCAGCTACTAATGAAATCAAACTGAAATCAATAGACAAAAAATTATTCTACCAAATTTAGGGGAAGGAAAACTAAAAATAGGAACACGGGAAATCATTTAGTAGAAGAATTTTTTGTCTATTGATTTCAGTTTGATTTCATTAGTAGCTACAAATTTCAAGTTATTTCTACATGGTATATATATTACTGGGTGTTATATGAAATTTTAATGATTGCGGACAAAGGTGAATTCCCTATATCTATTGGTGTGATCTAGAATTAAAAAAAGACAAAAAGCATGAAGTTTTCCTTAGATAAATTAGAGTATGGGAAATAATCCTACTTGGAATCTGTAGCAAGCCTTTCTTTCCTCCTCGCTTGTAAGCTCCAACTCTAGCTCCAAGTGCTATAGTTAGAACCTACACATACGACTAAAACAAGAAAAATACCCACAACATCCACGTAGCATAATCCAAAATTTATATTCAATGAATCAGCATGGCATTGAAATACATGAGCGCAAACATAACACAACAAATATAGGAAAAAAAGATACTCTTTGTATTGACAAATATAGGAGAGAGTTTACAACCATAAATAGTAGTTGACTTTGTAGATGTCTCCCAAAGTTGACTTTTCCTTCCTTGTCAGAAATCACACCTCACCATCAACCCTAATGCATGAATATGATGAATCCTTTAGATTCAAGTTAGTAGCATGAGGGAACTATCGATCTCCAAAAGCCAACCTTGATACAATGGAAGGCAATAAATTTATAGGATGAGTGTGGTAGTTTAGGATTTACCATTATAGGCTTGGGATCCACATATGATGGGAGGATGAGCTCAAGGGATAAGAGGTGAGGTCTCGAAGAGAGGATCATATATGAGTTTGAGCTCTCTATCCATGGTAAATAGTTAAAACTACTTGTTGTCGCTGCTACAACACCCTCCAAATTTTTTTCCTATGCTCAATTTTAGAGCCTTCCTTGTTCTTGTACATTATCATCACAAACATTGAAATTCATTCCATGTGATTTGTTGAAGTTTTTTAGTCCCTTTTGCAATATACACAAAATTTATTATTTTCGCATGTTAGCTATCACATCATATATATAAGTCTATTTTGGTGGTTTCAAGAGGTCATCTTTGTGTAAATGAGTTATTCTAACCATTAAACACATAACACACTCATTTCCAAAGTTCTAAATATTGTCGCATAAGTTTCGTCACGGTCGTCGCAAAGTGTATCTTGTGTGTTGCACTTGTCGTAAGTTGTCGTAAAGCTGTTGCACGAAGCGAAATGCATTATTCATGTGTGATGGATGATATATGTTATTGTCATCATGTTCATAGCATTGCATAGTATATAGCCTCAAGCTCATCCCTTGAGCTCATGAGCTGCGTAATTTTGCAATAGCCCAACCTCCCTTGTCTCTGAGAATTGCGCAATGAGTTCATTCAGTGCCCATCCCCTTAGCATGTCTCACTAGCCTCTAGAATTGCACAATTTTCTCCCTCAACCCAGCCTAAAATACACATTACATAGTCTCAAGGCTCAAGGCTCCCCCTTGACTAATTGAACTGCGTAATTGATGAGCCCCTTTCCCAACTTTCCATTTGGCCCCGACTTAGTCAATGGATCAATATGCACAATCTTAGACTAGGGGGGTTTTTGGACTAATGTTATCTCATCATGAGTGAATTGCAAAAACATGTACCTTATCATTTCATGGTGAGATGATGAAGAAGGAGATGAAGGAGGGAAACATGCAAAAGGACATTCTTGTAGTTGGGAATGCAAGTTGATCAATCATGAGAAAGCAAAGGGACACCAATTTGTGATC
The DNA here is from genome assembly GCA_034641835.2 of Pinus albicaulis. NCBI lineage: Eukaryota > Viridiplantae > Streptophyta > Pinopsida > Pinales > Pinaceae > Pinus > Pinus albicaulis. The sequence continues at coordinate 1,059,506,982 of CM076570.1, forward strand.
ACCATTCAAGACTTGAGATCATTGAAGAATATTGATCACCAAGCCATGTAGAGGTGAAAAGAAAATAATTCTCAAGCATACACTCAACACACGACAACAACACTATCTTGACATTGCCACATCATCAAACAGTCTATGTCAGCAGTGTCATGTCATGTCAAGAGTTGTCACATGCCACACCATTGTGGTTAATGATGTAAATGTAAAGTGGAAGTCCAAAGCACATGTATGGAATATGAAGAGTCATGTAAAGTTGAAAATTCATAGGAAGTCAAATAGTCATGAGGGTAGATGAAAATTCACAAGGAAGGTGAAGCATCAGTTCCTCATTGTTATATATAGACCCCCATTATAAGAGAAAATAACTATTCACCTTGGCTCCTCTCTCAAAGCATTAGAGAGATAAGATAGTCCTTTTTGGGAGAAAGGAGTGGATCCAATGCTCCACTATTAGAGATAGTGATGTTTATTGTATACATGTGTCTTGGAATTTTTACTTAATAACAGAAGACTCCAAGGCCATCACGTTCTTCATGCATGGATTATGAATGTTTGTAATACTATTCTGCGGATGTTTGTATTTCATGTTTTCTTTCATACGTGCTAAAGTAGTTGAACTATTTTAGTTATTTTAGTACTTATCTTGTTGAGAATGTGTTGTAATGGTTGTTATTGTTGTCCCATCCTTGTGGAATATTCCGTAGGATACTAGACATAACTTTCTTATTCATTGTTTGTAATGATCGTTACATATCTTGTGGACTATTCTGTTGGATGTTAGACGTACCCTTCTTGTCGTGTGTGTATCTTCTTGGGTGGTACTATTACCTCTCTCTTAGATGCTCACTTTCCTCACTCCCTCCATAGTAGAATAAATTTGACACATCTACAACCGAACACTCACAAAGAACACCTTTTTACTTTTAAAAGGCACCATTGCATCCCTCTCTCTTGTTGATAGCTAGATCCAAGGAAAATATTTAAGACTTAGGAAATCGGGCCATATTTCGGATGGGACTCCTACACCAAATGGTGCGAGGTATAATTGGGATTTCATATCGGGGAGATCCCTTGAATGTTGGTGGGTCTAGCACCGTCAACATTTCTGGTGCTAGAAGGAGGGAAACCAATTTTTATGGCTGATAAGCTCACCAACCCCAATATTACATCTTTCGGTCAAGGTAGAAACATTCACATCACCTTCCCTAATCGCATTGCAAAATTTGGTGACTCTTCTAAGCCCGAGCTTGTACAAACTTGTGAAATCTCTTGCGATTAGATTCGGTCCATCCGTCCTATAACCCGTCAGTTTTCAAAATTTATTGGATTTATTTCGAGAGTGCACAACCTTCCATATTTTCCGAAAATTAACCCAACCACCCTTACTAGGATAATGGTTTCTACTATTGAAGGTTCGGTTTTCAACACCCTTGAGGAATTATCATATTCTTTGTGGAATGAAAAAAACTTAGAACAACCTCAACCATACAAAATTGGTGACAAAGATCACGTTGTACTCTTAGTTGATATTTTCTGCAGGTTAGGTGGTGAAGAGGAAGAGGAAGAGGAACCATCAGATTCCGATAAAGAGGAGGAATGAAAAAGACGAAGACATGGAATACCAATATCTAGATTGGATGTCGCAGGGCCCACTTGCACTTCAAGGTTTTCTACACAAGATGCCAAGGCATCTGGAAAAGCTCCTAACGAAGTACGATCCTGACAAAGCAATAAAGGCGAAGGACCATTTAGAAAAATTCTACCTACATCTGCAAACACTAGAGGTAAGATATGATGATGTTGCATGTATAATTTTTTCGTGCACTATATATGGTAGAGAAACTATATGGTATCATAGTCTTCCTCCTAATTCCATCCATAATTGGAGGGGGTTTAAGAAGATTTTTCTCGAAAAATTTGTTGATGAAAAAACCCCTGCCATGTTATTGAAACAAATGGTAAAACTCAGGATGGAGCACAAAGAAAAAGAGAAATATTTCAATCACAGGTTTAACCGCATTTTGAATAAATTTCCAACAAACATGAACCCTCATGACCCCATCACCATTGATTACTATAATTCTACCTTGCTAACAAGAATTGCATAGTTTGTAAAGAGAACTATGAAACAAACACTTACAAAAAATTACGAAGAGACAATCATGGTTGAAAATGACTTGTGCACATTGGGGTCATTGTAGATAATGAACCAACAAAAGACTCCAAAGACATAGGAAAAAGGTCTCAGGCCTCCGTAAGTAAGGCCAAAGAGAAAGAAACTCTCGATTTTTAAATCTTGACCCGCACCATCAAGACTTTGTCAAACGATTTGGAAAAGTTGAAACAAAGGTCAAGTGAGACCACCATGAGCAGCAAGCCTCCCAAGTTCAAATTTCTAAGAAGGAATGCCAATTCTAGTAGCAATAGTAACTAATCGGTCAAGTCTACACAAAGCTCAAACTTTGTGTTGAATATTGAGAGTATGGGCATGGATCAATACTGTTAATTTTATTAGGAATATCATTCAGAGAAAACATGCCCACAATGGACGCAACACTTTCTGACGATCATACTGAGCCTGCAGAAGAAAAGGAAGAAAATATTTCTACCAAGGAAACTCCAATTGTGGGACATGCATTAAACACATTCAGTTGCGTACTCACAGCTGAAAAGAGTGTTGCCGAGAAACAACCTCCGAATGATGGCCCATCCTAGAAGAAGAATAACCAGTAAAGTTTGAGAGGCCAAGGGAGAGCCACTTAACAAGAGTTAATAAAGAAGAAATTCAAAGAACATTTATTAAGGAAGATCAATCCACCCATCAACTCGACACAAAAAACTCAGAGTAACAGAGTAAGTCTGGGAATGAAAGCGCAATAAAAAGTAACTCTGCAAGCAGTAAAAGTAAGACCACCACTCTGAAATCCGCAAACCAAGTTACTCCCCTAGACTTTTTGACGATATATCCCGCTTTGGATTACAACATAGTTGAAGAGATTAAGAAAGCTCATGCGAATATCTAAAATTTTGAACCAACGAAGATCGCAAGCCTGCGAGACATGCTCCTACATGCACTTCGACAATCCTCCTCAGGTAATGATGTTTCTTCATATAAGGTATTTGGTACGTCCTTTGGTTCCCTCAAATTTGTACTTAATGCTTTAACAATAGATGCAAATACACTCTACCCTCCATTTTTGTTAACTTTCGAAATATTCAATTAAAATACACAACTTGTTAGCTGATTCCAGTGCATCGGTGAATGTAGTGCCATTATCTGTCGCAAATAAAATCAATGCAAAATGGGATAAAACACATGCACAAATTATTCAGTTGGACAAGACTCTTGTCCATGCAATTATTGAACTCAGGAATGTGCTCATTTGTTTATCATCTGATGAATGAGTTCACCAATGTATAAACATAGTAATTGTGGACATTCCAGAAGCATATGGGTATTGTTAGGCAGATATTGGTCCAACAAGCTACAAGGGTATTTTTCTACGGACTGGTCACATTTATGGCTTCCGCACAAGGGAAGAAATAATCATATCTGAGTGAACTCAAAGCGGTACATGAAACATATTGTTACTCCCTTGGATGGAAAAAATGAGCCAATGGCTTTCGCAGATCTTATATTTGGCAGTTTCTTTTTGGAAAATAAACTAGGGTGTTATCTTGCTCAGTCATCCACAATCCCACTAGATACACAGTTGGATCTCCTTCCTAGTCTAATTGGTGAAAATGGAATTTGTATAGTTAGTAGTAGTAATATTAATAGTACTAGTGCAGCACATAGTCCTTGTACATATGACTTTTGATGGTTCCAAAACACAGGAGGGCTCTAGAGCTGGTTTTTTTAATAAACCCTCTAGCCGCTTGGAATTTAAGTGCAAAAGCAGCACTGCAGAATATGAAGCACTCAGCTTGGGTTTGCAAAGAGCCACTGACCTCAAAGTTGTGGATCTCAAAGAAATAGGTGACTCATAAATTATTGTAGGACATGTACGTGATACCATACACTATGTGTCACCTCATCTCAAAAGTTACCAACAAGAGGTATGGCATTCAATTTTGTATTTCCAAGCTTTTAACATTATTTTTGTTCCTAGAATAAAAAATGTAGCTGAAGATGCATTGGAAAATGTTGTTGCTAGGTTGTCACTGCTTAGGGATGAATTTTCTGTAGAAATTCTTTATAAGCCATCCGTCCTTGGTAATATTAATAATTTACAGATTTTCAATGACGACCAACGAATACTGCACTTTATGGATAACACTGATGTATTCAAAGATGCAGCTATCGACGAAGATGAGCACGAGAAAGCAATGTAGGATGCAGCTAGTGCAAGCAAAGAGAATACCATGCCAAAAGGCATGGTATCATTGGAAAAGTTGTACGGCTTGCATAATTGCATCTGAGGGCCAGTCATTGTAAAAACTATAACTCAATGTTGTTGCATGATTAAATCAATTTGGGAACACAAAAAGATTCGAAGTTTGTCAATATTGGTACTTATTGCACACTATAGGAGAAATAATATTTTATCCGCTTATTCAAGCAGTACCGAGATGTATTCATGTGGGCGTATAACGAGATAAGAAATTATGACACACAAATTATCCAACACGTGATCCCGATCAAAGAAGGGGCCAATCTGTTCCAACGAAATTTGTGGAAGGTACATACAATGCTTGAGCCTCTCATTCAAAAGGAGCTAAGGAATTTGTTGGATGCTCAGATCATATATAAAGTGAAAAATTCTACCTGGGTATTGAAATTGGTCCCAGTAAGAAAGAAGTCTAGGGAAATCTGCTTATGTGTTGATTTCCGCAACCTGAACTGCGCCTCAGACAAAGACAACTACCCCGTGTCGTCTATGGAAAAGATACTAAAAATAGTATCAGGGTCAGAGATGTTTTCTTTATTAGATGAGTATTCTAGATATAACCAAGTTCTAGTCTCATAGCCTAACAAACTCAAAACAACATTCCACACAAAGTGGGGTACGTTCGCATTCAAGAGAATGCCATTTGGGTTGATGAATGTCGGTGCAACATTTCAACGCGCCATGGACATCGCATTCCATGGATTGATTGGATAGAGCGTTGTGGTCTATCTCGATGATGTCACGGTGTTTTGTAAGAAGAGATCCGACCACATACGCCATTTGAGGAAAAAATTTGAGCGATGTCTTAAGTACTGGATATCCCTTAATCCAAAAAATAATATTTTCACAGTGTCCAAGGGTAATCTCTTGGGTGACATCATTGCCAAAAGTGGGATTAAAGTAGACCCAGAGAGGGTTAAACCAATTACGTAGATTCCCTTTCAGGTGAATAAGAAATCTATGCACTCCTTCCTGGGGAAAATCAACTTCCTCCGTAAGTTCATCTCGGATTACACTCAGATTGTTAAGCAAATTCAGGAGATGGAAAAGAAGGATGAAATCTACAAATGGGATAAAAGAGAAAATGATGCATTTTCCCATATCAAGCAAGCTATCACAAAAGCACCTGCTCTATACAACCCAAATTTCAGAAAATATTTTATGCTCTACACCTTTGCTTCTGACACTTCTCATGTCGTTGTGCTTATGCAAAAGGATAATCAGAACAATAGGCGGCCAATATCTTTCATGAGAGCTAGTCTTCAAGGACCTAAACTCAATTATCCTGCCATTGATATACAACCTTACATAGTATACAAGGCGATGAAGCACCTCCGACCCTGTCTCTTGAAAAATCATTGTATTATCTTTGTTTCACACCCAACAGTTAGATCATTGTTTGTCCAACAAGAGCTAGGTGAGAGAAGAGCGAATTGGATGACAGGTTTACAAGAGTAGGATTTAGAGTTCAAACCAGTTCACACAAGAAAGGGCCACGGTCTATGTCGACTAGCAGCATAAACTATAGATGCAAAAGAAGAGAAGATCGCTCCGGATGGGAGTAGGAGACCAAAATGTATAATGTAGAGTGAACTTCCCCCACTATTATTGCAGACTCTTGGTATGTAGATGTGTGCCAATACCTTGAGCATGGAACTGTGCCCTTCCATTTATCTACACAACATAAAAGGGCAGTTAGACTCAAATCATTATCTTACCAGTTGGTGCATGGGGTGCTTTTCAGAAAGCACCACAATGGAGTATTGATCAGGTGCTTAGAAGCGCACAATTCATAGAAAGTATTATGTGATCTCCATGACGGACTAATAGAGGGAAATTTCATGGGTAACACAACTATGCATAAAGTTATGCGGGTCAGTTTCTATTAGCCTACACTAGTCAAAGATGCTCATGCCTATGCCCGCAAGTGTCCGGTATGCCAAGGGTGTGCCTACTGAAACAAGAAATCAGTCGTCACATTGCAACCTATCGCAGTGGAAGAACCTTTTCAAAAATGGGGCTTGGATGTCATTGGAGAAATATTTATGTATTCACCAAAGCAAAACTGCTATATTCTCACTGCCACAAACTACTTTATGCGGTGGATAGAAGTAGTTCCGCTCAAACAGGTGAATGATTAGGAAGTCATCATTTTTATTAAGCATAATATCATTTCCATGTTTGGTATTCCTACTTAACTTGTTTTCGATAATGAAACATACTTTTAATTTCTAAAACTATATGATTTTGCATTAGAAAATGGAATTGTATTGAAGCCTTCAACTAACTACTATCCTTGGGGGAATGGCCTTGTTGAGTCCACAAATAAGAACCTCATTTGTATCATCAAAAATACCATATTCTCTGAACAGAGGAACTGACACTTCGATTTAGTAAATGATTTATGGGATCAACGAGTCATGCCAAAGCCCTCTCTGAACACCTTCCCTTACTTCCTAGTGTAAGAAAAATAAGCCATCCTCCCCCCAGATGCCTACTTTTTTTCTCTCCAAGTTTCACAGGAATCCCAAGGTAAGCCATGCTTATTAGTGCAGTGTAGGATGAACACTCTTCACTAGTTAAATGAAGAAAGGTTGAAATCAAATGAAAATTTTTCACTTCATCGGAGTCGTATCAAGAGGTGGTTCGACAAGAATTTTGCAAGGAAGAATAATTTCAGTGTGGGTAACTTAATCTTGAAGTGGGACAAAGTCCACGAGGACAAAGGTAAACACACCAAGTTTCAATCCTTGTGGATTGGACCATTCACAGTTCACATAAATCTTGGCCAACACACATACCGTCTTCAATCACTTGACGGGAATATTGAATCTCTCCCTGTCAATGACCAAGAATTAAAACACTATTTTCAATGATGATCTTGGGTTGTGCCCTATGCTATGTACACAGTCTTTCTTGTTGTTTGATTTCTGTTTTATTTTCATCATGTGAATAAGTGTTGTGCATGAACATGTTTTGGATTATTAGTATGTGTGTGGCTAAAGTATAAAGAGTCTTGTGACACTAAAACATTTGGCTAAACCTTCGGTCCTTCTTCCTTGTGTTGGTTATATATTTTGATCGATGAAGTTCGAGTGGAAAATACGATTCGTCCATGAGGAGAGTTTTGGTTAAACCATGAACTCGTGTATATTCATGAATCCTTATTCCTACATTCGGTACTTTATGTTTTTGTGTTTTTACGCTCATCCAATTAGTATAATAGGAGAAGGGGAAAAATATAAATGAGAAAACCTAAATCAAAGGTCTCTATATGAATCTTTGAAGGAGCAACCTATCTTGCTCTCAATAAGTCGGGATACCTCTTCCACCCAAAATGAATAAGCTCCAATGCATAGTCCTATAGAAAAAATTGAAAAAGAAGAGAACGCTTCCTGCATTGAGAGGTGAAGCAAGCAACTTCGTTGGGGTACTGACCAGGCTCGCTGGAAGTGAAACAATGTTTGTGTTCATGTAGTGACTCCGTCGGGGTAGTATCCATGCCTGTTGGCAGCAGAGCAACACCAAAGATGAAAATTTATACCCTGAAAATCTTAAGCTCGTGAACAACACTACCCTTCTTGATCCAGGTGGGTCCAGACACCCTAAGGAGACCAAGAGGGATCAGAAATGGTCAAAATTCAAAGTGGCCAGATTTCTCTTGAACTAGGTTCATATTGAAGTACTCATCGCCCTGATTCCTACGGTGTGAACAAGTCTCCAATTTGAGCCCGTATGGAGAAGTTAGAGCAAGTCAAAGTTGCGGTCAAAGTGGAGAAATGCCGAGGTTTAAGTATCCTACAATTTCACCATCAACCAGCAGGGAACCTAGCACCCGAGAAGTAGAAAAATTCGTGGGATGGTTAATTTTCCAATAAACTCCATGTTCGAGAATATTTAAAAAAGGGCCTATATGTTATAAAAATAAAAAATATATATGTATATATATATATATATATATATATATATATATATATATATATGAATTAAAGTGGTGAGCCATAAACCCCACACCCACCGTAACTACATGCCAAATTAGTGTTGGGGGGTGGGCCGTCATCCCCGACACCCCCACCGAAGGTTATATGCATGGTCCAAAGAAGGTGGGGAGGCGGGCTGTCACCCCCGCCACCCCCACTGACGGTTATATGCATGGTCCAAAGAAGGTGGGGAGGTGGGCTGCCACTGATAGACCCACCCACGTAGCCGACCCCCGAGCGGGTGGAAACACCATAACTTCAATATATCTAATGTTAAAATGTTACCGCCATAACGGAAATGCAAAAAATGCAGGGGCGGAATTTGATCCCCCAACCCCTCCTCAACCGAATTCTAATTTTAACCAATGCGCCCAAACCACTTGATGTGGTAAACTCCACGTAGACATAATATAAAAGCTCTCATTTCCATAGTGTGCCTAGGAAGATTTGAGCAGCGGAGCGGAACCACGAGTGGGCAGAGGGGTGGAACCATGCCCAGGGAACCTTGAGGGGCACCAAAAATATTCCCTGGGGTGCAGAACTTGCCAGTGTCCGTTTGGGACAAACTTTATGTCGTGTTTACACCCGCGGCAACAGGAACTCAACGGTGACATCTGTTTCTGCATCAGATCTCTCCATTTCTTGGCCACTTTCTAGCTTGGAGGTATAGGGGTGCTTTATGTAATTTTACTTGTACTTATTCTTATTCTTTCCACTTAATTAATGAAGGCCTCCCCACTGTTGAGCAGGGCCCGGAGACGTAGTCCAAATTGGACAAATTTTGCTATGATTTCATGTTCTTCCTCTCTTCTTTCACGTGCAATTTAAATTTTATGGTTAAAATGTCATGTTTCATGTAATCCTTTATACATCTACAAGAAAAATATCTTGCATTAAGTGGTATCAGAGGCGAAGGGAAGATAAAGTCCTTTGATCTCGAAGCAGGGCGTACACGTCGAAGGAGGAACATGGTAGATGACGATGCTCGTCATGAGGAGGAGAAAAAATATCGCAAGGCATTGTATACAATGGCAGATAAGGTTGAAAATTTGTTTTCGATACTCGAGAAGACTGTGAAAGCGGAGGAGAATGGCCTAGAAGGACAAGGTTCAGTGCATGGCGATGGTGGAGAAGAACCCCCTCTTTCTCGTTCCACAAGTGAAACTTCTTCTTCTTCTCCTCGTCATTCTCATAAAGGTCCAAGAAATGCATCTAAGAAACCTTTCTTTAAATTAGATGTTAAGTTTGATCTTCCCATGTATAATGTTGAAAGTAAGGCAGAAAAACTCAACACTTGGATTATGCAGATTGAAGTGTACTGCAGGATTCAACAGATCAAGGAGGACGAGGAAAAGATCTAGTTGGCTTCTCTTTGGATGAATGGAACCGCTCTTGTCTGGTGGAAGAGAAAATTGCAAGGCAGTAGGAATTTGGGTAATATCCTTTCTTCATGGTCCAATTTTATTTCTTCATTCAAAGATCAATTCTATCCCTTGGGTTATAAGCAAAAAGCCTTAATGGAATGGTAGTATTTAAGGCAAGGCAAAGGCCAAAATGTGCAAAGTTTCACTGAAGAATTTAGAAAACAAGCATTGAATTTGGGCATGTCACTAGAGTCACCCGAAGTTGTAACTAAGTATATTGGTTCCTTACATAGTTAGATAAGACATTCATTACTATTTTTTGAGCCTAATACCATCGATGGGGCTAGTGTGAAGGCCATGCATCTAGAAAGGAAGGGGGTGCATGAACAAAATGACCACCCAAAAAGAGCTGCAACGACCAAGAGAAGAGTGTTTGGATATTCCGACACATAGGAAATAGTTAAGTATAACTTGTTCTAGTGTAGAGTTAGGTAAAGTGTGTTTCTTTAATATGTACATTTATAACTTATAATCTGATGGTCGCGATTTGTAGTGATTCGATGGTTCACTCTCTCCTCGGTATTAATGATACTTGATCCATGGATTAACACCCGATTGGTCCATGATCTCTATTTAAAGAGCATGGAGGGTCATTTGTCTGGTAACTGTTTATGAGAGAAACATATGTAAACTTTATTTTTTATATTAATAAATTTCCTGAAGTGGTTGCGTTGGCTCAGGCCATGGATTGTTTCCGTCTTCAAGGGTTTTAACCATGTGATATGCTGGTGTACTGATTTGTGTTATGTTTGTGAGTGGTGACATTTGGTATTTGATCTAAGGAAATTACTCTTTGAATTCCTGCATGGTATCAGAGCTATTTTGAGGGCCGCATCCGTTGTTGATCCAAATCCGAAGTCGGTTTGACTGAATGCGACTGCCATTTTCTAGATCTAGTATTTCTGACCACTTTCAAGCTGGGAGAAATGCTCTGTTGTGTTCGGAGCATCTGTTATAGTGATGAACCCCTTTCGTTTCATGCGAAATGGTTTCCGGTTGCCCGAGTTATGTTATTTTAGATCTGGAGGTATAAAGTATCTTCTTTGCAGTTATATTTATTAATCGTTCTTCTTATTTCAGTTCCCTCTGTTTATTTCGGTTTATTTTTTGTTTATTTATTTTCCGGATCTATACCCTCTTCTATGTGTATGATATTTTCTCTATGCTATGTGCGATCTTGGAAAATCAGAAACATGAAGACAAGATTTTTTTTGCTACGTAAAAAATCCAAACAATTACAGAATCCTTTTACTAGCTCACTTGGTGTAAAGTTAGTTTATAAGAATAGAGTTTATGGGTTCAAGTCTCTCTCTCAAGTGAGAGTGTAAAATTTTCTTTGTTAAGTTAATTTTTCTTATAAATCCCTTTGGCAATTTGCCGGTTTTAAAAAGAGGGTTTTATTTCAAAATCACATGTAAAAGTGACTCTCACTTATTCATAAAAGTGGGTCACATAATTTTTTATTTTAAAGTGAGCTTATTGTATTAAGTTTGAAGGGGGGGGGGATTTTTTTTTTAAAGTTGACCTTCATCATCAAAAACCGTTCCAGTAACTATTCAGCATCTTCAACACATTTTTTTTAAAAGGCATAACTTCTTCATTCGGAAGCCGTTTTTCGAGCCGTTTTTTTTTTTTGTAATTAGCCTAATTGTTCGAGATCTTTCCATTGGAGCAGTTAGTTTCAGCCCTTTTAAGCTTTAGTTTTTTTTTGAAAAAAATGGAAATTGCATGCCCGGTTATTCTTAACAGAAGCAATTACTTCCAATGGCTACCCCACATGGTAGATTTACTTAGAAGTAAAGGGATTTATAGAATAGCCACACGACAGGAAACTAAACCTACCGATGGATATAAAGCCGCTAAATGGGAAAATAAACAAGATCAATCATGAGGGTTGATAGGAATGTCCATTGCTCAAGATCTTTGATTTCATATCCTTGAAATTGACTCCCCTGATGCACTCCTGAAAAAAATAAATATTGTTTTTGGCATTCAAAATGAAATCAGGGCCCACCAGCTTGAAAATGAGTTGCTGACTTTGGACCCCAATAATTTCTCCTCTATTGAAGATTTTTTGTCCAAATTCAAGACCCTTAGACTTCTTTTCGAAGGTTGTAAGGTAAAAAAGGAAGATGGCAGCCTTATCTATTCCATTCTTGCTAAGCTTGGCCCTGCATACTCTGTATTTGTTTCCACCTTCCATTCCACTAGAGAAGCCATCATTTCTCAAGGAACAACCTACAAGAACCCCTCTTTTGATGCCTTTTACGATTATTTGATAAGAGAACAAGAAAAAATCTTACACATTGGTCTTATCAATGCTGGAAATGCTTCTAAGAAAGCCTTAGCAGCCCAACAAAAACCATATAAAAAGAATCCCAAGAAGAAGTATCCTAAAAAGTATGGTCCTAAACCAAACAAGGGTCTTAAGCAATTTCAGCTGCAAACTGAAAAATCAACTCACCAAACTGATAAGGAAAATAAAAACAAAGGGAAGAAAACAGATAGACATTGCAACTTTTGTAATCGTGATGGCCATGTAGAGTCCAAATGTTTTAAGAAGATGGAAGCCTTGGAAGCAACAATGAAGAAGCAACACATCAATTTGGAAAACTCTTCAAATTCATCTTTAGAAATGGCACTTTATGCTTATGGTTGTCAAGCATCTGGTTATGCATTAAATGTATCTTCTTCTTCTCCTTCTCATGAGTGGCTCATTGATTCTGGAGCTTCTTACCACATGGAAAAAAATAAAGCCAAGTTTTATTCTTTAAATGATCGTAACACCAAACATATTTATGTTGGTGATGATCGATCTCTTAGTGTTGTAGGTTCTGGAACCATTCATCTAGATAATGGTCAGTTTAATGATGTACTATGTGTTCCTACCTTTTCATGAAACCTTCTATCTGTTTATCAGATAACTCATTCAGGTGAAGGGAAAATAATAGAATTCTCACCTCATGATGCTGTAATCAAGTACCTCAAAGATCCTAGAAATATTTTAGCTACTGGCATTGCTGATGATTCCACAAGGTTGTATAAGTTTGACAACTTTGGGTCACCATGTCTTCCCTCCATTTTTGTTGCTCATAATGATGAAGTGAGCAAACTTTGGCATGAGCGATTTGGTCACTTAAACTATCTATATCTTCAAACTCTATGTAAAGAAAATATGGTGACAATTCTTCCTATGGTATCTTGTCGAGATGGTGTTTTCTCCGGATGTGTACTCGAAAAACATCATCGGGATAGTTTTGACAAACATGCCTCTTGGCACGCTTCAGCCCCTTTGCAGCTTGTGCACAGTGATTTATGTGGTCCACTTCCTGTTTTTTCTTTCTCTGGTTGCAAGTACTTCTTAACTTTTCATTGACGATTTTTCCAGATGGTCTTGGGTATACTTCTTAAAACTCAAGAGTGAAGTTTTAACATGTTCTTGGCCTTTAAGCCCTTTGTTAGAAACAATCTGGACATCAAATTCTTAAGTTAAGATCAGACAATGGAGGAGAATATTTTAACAACAAATTTATCAACTTTTGCACTGGGCATGGCATTCAATTGCAACATACTGTTCCATATACTCCATAATAAAATGGTGTAGCTGAAAGGAAGAATCACACCTTAAAAGAAATGGCTAATTGGATGCTTCAATCTAAAGGACTTAGTCTCAATTTTTGGGTAGAAGCAATTAACTGTGCAAATTACATAGTAAATCACACTCCTACTAAGGTTTTAAGGAATATAACTCCAGAAGAAGCCTGGAGCTTAATAAAACCATATGTAAGTCGCTTTCGTGTTTTAGGAAGTGATGCTTGGCCCCATATTCCAGATGCGAAACATAAATCCTTAGAACCTAAGAGTGAAAAATTCATTTTTGTTGGATATTCTGAAAATGTCAAAGGATATAGACTTCTTCAACCAAAATCCAAAAATATCATCATTAGAAGAGATGTAAAATTTGATGAAAATATATCGGCTTGCGAGCCTAGTTTGGTGGGTGTACCACCTTTGGCTTGCGAGCCTGATTCAGCATATGTGCCACCTCTCTCTATCTCTTCTATTTTTTATAGAATTCCTTATAGTTCAGATGATGACATCGAGGATGACAATCCTCCTTAGCCTCTTGAAGATATTCCTTTAGCTCCACATCTTCCAATATGGGTCCGCTCTACTCGGGATGCAGTAGGTTCTCTTGCAGGTGACCCTGCAGATCGATGACGTACACGTTCTCAGTTTGAAAGAGCCTCTTCCTTATTGGCTCAAGTTCCAGAAAATCCTGATCCAGACACCTTTGAAGAAGCTTTCGGTCATCCAGATTGGGATGAATCTATGAATGAAGAATATCGTTCCTTATTGGTAAACGATACTTGGGATTTTTTTCCTCTTCCAAAAGGAAGAAAACTTGTCAGATGCAGATGGGCTTAAAAAACAAAGTTTGGACCAGATGGAAAAGTGGATAGACATAAAGATCCTCTTGTTGCTAAAGGATTTTCACAAGTTGAAGGCATTGAATATACGGAAACCTTCTCCCCTGTTGCCAAAATTAATTCTATCGCCTTGGTCTTTCCCTTAATGCCTCCTTTATATGGGGATTCCATCAGATGGACGTTAAATCCACCTTCTTACATGGAGATTTGCATGAATAAATCTACATGGAACAACCCCATGGCTTTATCCAAAATGAATCTAGCCTTGTTTGTCACCTTAGGAAGTCTCTCTATGGTCTCAAACAAGCTCCTCGGGCTTGGTATGCCAAAATGGATAGTTTTCTATTAGATAATGGCTTTTCTAGGTGTCATTCTGACAACACTGTCTACACCAAGAAAGTGGGTAAGTCCTTCAACATCCTAGTTATTTATGTTGATGATATTATCCTTACTGGTAGTGATCCCAACCATATAAACCATGTGAAGTCTAGCCTCAAAAAGAAGTTTGAAATGACAGAATTAGGACACTTGCACTATTTCCTTGTTCTTCAAGTCTTACAATCCAAAGAAGGTATTACCCTTTCTCAGTTCAAGTATGCCTGTGATCTTCTACGCCACTTTCACATGGAAGACTGTAAGACATCCCCTTCTCCCTTTCAGTGTGGAGTCAAGATTTTAGTCACTTGTACTACCCCTGAAGTTGATGCTACCATATACCGTCAAATTTTTGGTAAACTTATGTATCTAACCCATACTCGTCCCGACCTTTCGTTTGTCGTTGGTCTTGTTGCTCGGTTTATGAACCAACCTCATGAAAGTCACTAGAAATAAGCTAAAAGAATACTTCTATATATTCGAGGTACAGTTCAGTTCAGGATTCATTACAGTGCAGGAGCATCTCCATTGTTGTTTGGTTTCACTAATTCTGATTGGGCTGGTGACCTTGATGATAAAAATTCTACTGCACGATATGTATTCACTCTTGGTTCAAGACCTATTACTTGGTGTTGTAAGAAACAAAGTGTCATCTCTCTTTCTTCAGTAGAAGCATAGTATCGTGGTTTTGTTGAAGCCAACAAGGAAGCCATGTCGTTACGTCAGATCTTGTCTGAATTTGGTCTTCATCATCAACATCCAACTACACTTTGGTGTGATAATCAAAGTGCCATTCAACTATGCAAAAATATAGTTTAGCATCAGTGTATGAAACATATTGAGCTTCATATACACTTCATCAGAAATCTCATTCATGATCGTGTTCTTGAAGTACAATATTGTTCAAATAATGATCAAGTTGCTGATATCTTTACAAAGGCTCTTACAGAAGATAAGTTTACCAAAGTTCGATCCATTCTTGGAGTTCAAGAAAGTTATCATTAATGGGGGATAGGCTCTAATGCCTCCTTCCTTCTCCTATTGTGTCACCTTTGTAAATCCTTCAATACTATCCCAAGTTTTTCTTGAGGGGGGATGTTAGGATATTTCGATACATAGGAAATAGGCTCCTTTTGTATCACCTTTGTAAACCCTTCAATCCTATGCCAAGTTTTTCTTAAGGGGGGATGTTAGGATATTCCGACACATAGGAAATAGTTAAGTATAACTTGGTCTAGTGTAGAGTTAGGTAAAGTGTGTTTCTTTAATATGTACATTTGTAACTTATAATTCGACGGTCGCGATTTGTAGTGATCCAACGATTCACTCTCTCCTCAATATTAACGATACTTGATCCGTGGCTTAACACTCGATTGGTCCATGATCTATATTTAAAGAGCATGGAGGGTTGTTTGTCCGGTAACCGTTTATGAGAGAAACATATGTAAACTTTATTTTTTATATTAATAAATTGCCTGAAGTGGCTGCGTTGGCTCAGGCCATGGATTGTTTCCCTCTTCGAGGGTTTTAACCACATGATATAGTGGTGTACTGATTTGTGTGCTGTTTGTGAGAGGTGACCTTTGGTGTTTTATCTAAGGAAATTACCCTATAAATTCCTACAAAGAGGAGAAAATCCCTCTTGTACACATTGTGAGAAAGAGGGACATGACGAATAAAATTGCTGGAAACTACACCTTGAGTTGAGACCTAAGAGGAATAACAGAATGGGGAAGAAAAATCCAGCTACCATCGTGTAGAAAAACCAAAATTCAGAATCAGAGGAAGATGAGAATGTCATAGCTGTAGGATTTGCACGAGGTATACCAATTGACCTGGGGTCTGATTCTAGCGATGAAATGAAGCTTGCAGCTCTTGGGATCGCAACAGGGGGACCCATAGACTTGGGTTTCTATTTTGGCGATGAAACAAAAATTTCAACGCACATTGTACCAAAAATGAAGAGGACACCCAATGCAGCATGGATGCAGGAACTTGAGGAGATCAATCGAAGCATCCAAGCAGAGAATATTGAGCCAAGGAGACTCCTATAGGAAGCAAAGGATGAGAAACAAAGGTTGCTACACTAGTTACAAGCTAAGGACGAGGCCTTGGAAAAATTTTGACCTAACCAACCTGAGGTAAAAATAAACTCTTCAATTTCATATACGTTTCATGATGATGATTTTGGTGTTTTTAAAAAAGCATACCACAAGAATCGGGTCCAAACTATTGAAGAAAATGGGATATCAGGGGAAGGGCCTCGACATTAACGACTAGGGCATCGTAAACCCCATCAAAGTAGAGGAATTTCCCCATCATGCAGGACTTGGATATGTCAGGAGAGAAGTTGGGGAAGCTCCAAAACTACTAGTGACCAGCCAACGACGGACAATGAGACCACTTCCTCACATTCCAGCGATAGTGAAGGTTCCATGCACACTTATCAGAGAAACACCAGGGGAAAGTGCTCCAAGGTGATCCAGAAATTTTGGAGGATGAAGAATCGTGGTAGTTGTTGCAACGAGGTGGGACACCAACGAGACAAGTGTCAGATAATCCAAACCTAGAAAGCATCGATAGAGGAACCGACAGGTGAAAATGTTCAAAAAATGAATCCACCAAATTCATGGTGGTTTCATTTATTAAGTAAAAGATGGTTTTTTTAGATGTAGTAGCTTGTTGTGGCCACAATTTGTAAATCATGTGTTGCAAATAAATGTAAAAGTGATGTTGTGTTTTCCATCGCTTCCTACAACAATGGTGATGTTTGGCCTCCATGTGTAGTTTGGGTATTGGTTCTATTATGTAATCCTTGACCAAAGAGTGTGTGTTATAAACTCTTGGTAAGTGTGGGGCTGATTGAGTCATGTATGGTTTGTATATTATTGTAAGGGATGTACCATATTTACGTACAAGTGATTGAAAGTGTGCATTAGGGAGGAGACAAGAAATGTGTTGGATGTGTTATTTCTTTTGATGGTCTAAAAGCTCCTAAGTGGGGAGGATTGATCTAGGTGGCTCCAGACACCAAGAGGGCTCAGAAATGGTCAAAATTAAAAGTGGTTGGATTGCTCTCGAACTAGGTTCAAATTGAAGTACTCGTGGCCCTGATTCCGATGGTGTGAATGGATCTCCAATTCGAGCTTGTATGGTAAAGTTAGAGCAAGTAAAAGTTGCGGTCAAAGTGGGTTTAAGTATCTTACAATTTCACTGTCAACCAACAAGGAACCTACCACCCGAGAAGCGGGAAAATTCGTGGGATGGTTAATTTGCCTAATAACCTCCATGTTCGAGAATATTTAAAAAAGGGCCTATATGTTCATATATATATATATATATATATATATATATATATATATATATATATATATGAATTAAGGCGGCAGGCCATCAAACCCACCATCCACTGTAACTACATGCCAAATTAGTGTTGGGGGGCGGGCTGTCACCCTCGCTACCCCTGCTGGTGGTTATATGCATGGTCCAAAGGAGGTGGGGAGGTGGGCCCACCTACCCTTCTAAAAAACATTTTCTATATATATATATATATATATATATATATATATATATATATATATATATATATATATATATATATATATATATATATATATATATTGCATTGCGACGTATGGAAGACCTGGAGGCGAAACGGTGCCGACAGGGGTCGAACCCACTCGGCCCACGTGGCCGACACCACCATAAATTCAATATAGCCAATGTTAAAACGTTACCGCCATAATGGAAATGCAAAAAGGGAGGGGCGAGATTTGATCCCCCGTCCCCTCCTCAACTGAATTATACTTTTAACCAACACGTCCAAACCACTTGATGTGGTAAAATCCGCCTAGAAATAATATAAAACCTCTCATTTCCATAGTGCGCCCAGGAATATCTGAGCAGCGGAGCGGAACCATGAGTGGGCAGAGGGGCAAAACCGTGCCCAGGGAATCTTAAGGGGCATCAGAAATATTCCCTAGGATGCAGAACATGGCAGTGTCCGTTTGGGACAAAATTTATGTCTTTTTTACACCTCTCGGTGATAGGAACTCAACGATGATGTTTATTTCTGCATCCGAGCTCTCCATTTCTCAGCCACTTTCCAACTTGGAGGTATAAGGGTGCTTTATGTAATTTTACTTGTACTTCTTCTTCTTCTTGCTACTTAATGAATGGAGGCCTCCCCATTGTTGAGCAGGGCCCAGAGACGTAGTCCAAATTGGATGAAATCTGTTATCAACTCTTGTTGTCATATTTTCATGCTTTCATGTTATTCCTCTCTTCTTTCATGTGCACTTAAGTTTTATGGTTAACATGTCATGTTTCAGATAATCCTTTATACATCTATAAGCAAAAGATCTTGGATCACTTCCCAACTCGAAACATTGTGATATTGTTGAATTCTATTTTGTTCAACTGAGAAGGTATGATGGAGACCATGTCTATTCATGGGGTGAGTGGGGAGACCAAAGTAATCTACACGAGGAATCAATACTCCCCGAAGAACCAAGGCCCTGCGCGAAAGAGTTAACCAAGGTAGAGAATCTAGAATTCTACATGTGTGTCTCCAATTTTTGTCATTGCTACAACACCCTCCAAAATTTTGTCCTACGCTCAATTTTGGAGCCTTCCTTGGTCTTGTACATTGTCGTCACAAACATTGAAACTCATTCCATGTGTTTTGTTGAAGTGTTTTAGTCCCTTTTGTAATATAGGAAAAGTGTCGTATTTTCACATTTTAGTTGTCGCATCATGTATATAAGCATGTTTTGGTGGTTTCAAGAGGTCATATTTGTGTAAATGAGTTTTTATAATTATGTAAACATATGTCACACTCATTTCCAATTTTTTAAGCACTGTCGCACAAGTATCGTCACGGTCGTCACAAAGTGTATCTTGAGTGTCACACTTTTCGTAAGTTGTCGCACAAAGGAAAATTCATTTTTCATGTGTCATGGATGATATATGTTGTTGTGTCGTCAATTATTCTAAGTGTGTGATCACAATTGAAGTCTCATCACTATTCACATTAGTCTCACTGATCCCACACTTAGCCATTTCTAGAAAAGATTCCCAACCAAGCAACCTTCTTCACCTGGCATCCCTGAACTGTGCATTGCGCAGTATTAGTTCTCTAGCTATGACCTTGCTTCTTGGCACTTCGCAATGTGTAGAAAATCCACATAGATTCAACTGATCTTGTAATATGATAAAACAAAATACTTGAATCTATTCTATAAATTGCGGAAACCAATTATGATCGCAAAATCACATGAAAAAGAAAGAGAAATAATTTCAATCGTACAACACAAAGATTTATCTGGGGAAATCCTCAGCTAAAAACCCCGCTATCTGTATATTAAATTAATTGAAGAATATGAAACAATACAATGCTTCTCTCAGACTTGAGAGCTATTTGTACTATCTATGTCTGTCTCACTTTGATCCAAGCAATTTTGGTCCAATACTTAACCAATTTCTTGCCTCTGTATGCTCAGCCTTGCTTGCGCAATCCCTGGAAAAATTGAGCCCCTATTAATTAGGAAATCACCAATAATTTATTGCGCAATACATCCAAGGCATCCTTCTAACCTCATGCATGACTTATACAATTTTATAATTATGCAACTGATAGTATACTTCCCTTTAAATCCAATATCATCTGGGTCTTCCTCAGAACTGACATGCAACAACTATTTATAGTGAATATTCAATTATTTGATTGATCACTACATGTGAATTAAATCATACTTAATTCATTGGACCTCTCACTAGTTCCTCCATCAGTTAGAACTAGTTAAACTGATTTTAAGTCAAATACTTCAGTTAAATAATTACAACTCAAAATAAATTGTAAGTGGACCCCCTAAAACTTAGAGATAACTCTGCATGCCTCCAGTTTGACCCTCAACTCAAATTTACTAAGCTAAATAAGTCTTCCCAATTCAATTAACTCATACGAGTTGTTATGTGATGTGGAATTAAAATTTCTTTCTAATTTAATTAAGGGAAAATTAAATTAGAAGCCTCTTCTTGTTGCCAATTTCAACACAATGTGC
Source organism: Pinus albicaulis (assembly GCA_034641835.2). Taxonomy (NCBI): domain Eukaryota; kingdom Viridiplantae; phylum Streptophyta; class Pinopsida; order Pinales; family Pinaceae; genus Pinus; species Pinus albicaulis. Next base: position 1,059,527,644 of record CM076570.1, read on the forward strand.
AGTTTCTATCTCCTAGGATTGTTGTGCTACGTAGTTTTAGTGCTCAAGCCCCGACCTTGGCTCCTAGAATTGTGTAATTCCTCTTCCTATCCCAGCCTTAACTACACATTGCACGGTCTCTAGCATCAAGCTCATCTATTGATCTCCTGACCTATGCAATTGCGTAATAGCCCAACCTCCTTTGTCTCTTGGAACTGCATAATGGGTTCATTCAGTGCCCATCCCCTCAACCTATCTCACTAGCCTCTATAACTGTGTAGTTTTCTCCCTTATACTAGCCTAAGCTACACATTACGTAGTATCAAGGCTCAAGGCTCCCCCTTGACTACTTTAACTACGCAACTGCGCAGTCAATGAGCCTCTTTCCCAACTTTCCATCTAACCCCTGCTCAATTAATGGATCAATATGAATAATCTTAGATTAGGGGGGTTTTCAGACTAATGTCCTCTTGTCATGAGTGAATTACAGAAACATGTACCTTACCATGCCATGGCGAGATGATGAAGAAGGAGATGAAGGAGGGAAACATGAAAAAGGACATTAAGTATGCAAGTTGATCAATCAAGAGAAGGAAAAGGGACATCGGTTTGCAATCACCATTCAAGACTTGAGAGCATTGAAGTTTCCTTATCACCAAGCCATGTGAAGGTGAAAATAAATCAATCAAGTAGACCGTGAGCACATCATAGTAGCACTGGATTGACATTGACACATCATCAAGAAGTCTATGTTAGCAGTTTCATGTCATGTCATGAGTTGTCACGTGTGTAATATCCCAAATCTGGAACAACTAGCAAGGCATGACTAGAAAACACATTTTCCAGTAATGGCTGCTACAGGAATTGAAACCAAGACCTAGATCCCTTATAACAATGTGTCTAAGTGATAAATCCAAGAGGAGGCTCCAAATAAATCCTTCTAAGTGGGTTAAACATATCGCCCACACTTAGATGTCCTCAGGAAGTGCCCGGTGAAGGGACTGCAACATTATATGAACATACCATGGAACAACAACGTTATTTTAGTAGCTGTGAGGTAAGAAGATATAGATAGCCAAAAAATAATGTTATATTAGCAAAGGAAGTACAAGTTCTTGAGGAAACATCCACTCAAGAAAGGCAATGCAAACCTCAACAATACATGTACAAGAAATGGAAGAACACTGCTACACATATGAAACCCTTGTCTATGAAAACTCAGTCTATTATGGGAAACTACTGCATAATGATGTCAATACATGAATATGACAATATATGGCTCAAATAAAGTGGGGGAGCAAGGCTCTAACCCCTGAAAGCAATAATACATCAATCCTTAGAAGGATTGGCTGAAATATACAAAATGGAAAAAATGTCGGAGTTGCTGGGTAGCAGCTGCAACTTTGAAACTAGAAATGAATAGAGAAGGCTGAAGATGACAAACAATCTGAAGTAGACCTCCTCCAATGGATCTCTGAAGTGGAAGGCTAATCCTTACACTTGAGATCTCACCCTCCAATCAACATTGCAAAACCCCATAGCAAGTGCTCTATGAAAATAACGCAGTTACTGAAGAAAACTACACTGTAGGGGCAAAGGAATGAGTTGGCCCAATGCCAAGATCTGAAATAAGCTCTAATGGCTTCCAAACTGATCCTCAAAAGGAGAGAAAGACTCTCCCTCTGAAAAACAAGAGATGGAAGAGGTGTTGTGACTCCTGACTGCAACACCCTGCAACACAGAATTATCCTACTTCAGGAATAACGTTGTCCTAGAGGAGGATGCTTGGCCTCAAGCATGAATGTGAGGCAAATCAATACAACTCCTTCAAGATGATTCTCAAGAAAGGAGAAGGACTCCTAAGCAGGAAATCCTTGTGCTAAGTAGCACAGCAACTCAGCTGAACAACTCAAACTGCAAATAGTCTAAGCATACAAGAAATATATAATCATATGCATGAGTAACAATGGCTGCCTTGCCCTCCTTTTATACAATGAAAGCTCCCTCTCCATGGGTCCCACTCTTTAGGGTTTCCTCCATGAAGGAAACTTCCCTCCTTCTTCTCTACGCTATCTTCTTAAGCAAGCTACACCTCTTTAGGTAGCGCTGTTTGACTTGGTCAAACTTGACCTAGTCTCCTTGCAAATGTCTCCTTTCACACATGAGGGTGTGAAATATAGTTCCATTGTTGATCCATTTTCATAATTAGAGGGATTCCATCCATGTTTTTATTGTGTTTGGGCCTCCTCGCCCAATTATTCAACTCATAAGTGAAAATAGACAGAATTAATATTCCAATTTATTGAAGGAAAAATTTGGAATATTACAGTCCTCCCCTCCCAAATGTTGTTTGTCCTCAAGAAAATCCAATGATAGAACTAAGAAGTTGCTCCCAAGGCATGGAGACTGAAAAGTGTTGGGAAAACATCTTCCCCAAATGGATCCTCCATCCCTAAGCAATCATCCAAACAAAATGAGTCACCTCCCAACATGGCAACCCCTGAAAATATCCTTCCACCTCAAGCTCTGGAAATGAAGGTGGGCTGAAAATATGAACATGGTAAGCATCATAGCTTACCCCATGTTTTCCTTCTCTCCACTTATGATAAGTGTAGAGTGTGTGCTGATCCTGGGCTGCAAAAGTATTGCCCTCAAATGGAAAAATGAAGAAAAATCCTCCAAAGAGTTCTCCTCCAACAATGAAGAACAAGCTAGCCCAAAATATTCCATCCATGATGAATAGGACATGATCATCATACAACATCCTAATGATAATTTTGCTGCAATTTTTACATGATGACACAAGGTACAAACAATGTCTCAAAAGGATACAACGCAGTTTCATCCACTGCAATTTCAGAAAGTAGTATGGCAAGTAGTCTACAAGAATCATCACATCTACTAATGAATAGTAAATGGTTGAATGTGTCAACAATACATGACAAAATAATTGCCCATGGATGTACAATGGATGGCTATCAAACTCATGGCTCACCCAAAAATAAAACAAATAGGTGGTTGCGGTGGCCATATCTCCTCCCACGCTCCCATTAGAACATGTAGTGCAGAAAATGTGGGACTTCTCTCCCATCAAGGACACATCCAAATCATGTGTCTCTCTCATAATCATGCTTCCCATAAAAATCAGATCCATATCAGCAAATGAAGTCATGATCAGCCATAAGATGAGGAAAATGATGAAGGTGTCATGTGGTGTAAAAAGGTACCAACATTTTTCCCAATAGTGACATCGTATTTTTCCAAACTGCTGCTTCAGAAAATTACATGGAAAAATGTTTCTTGATACATAGTGAATCATGTATGTCATCATATGGAAAATAGTTGGATATACAAACTGAACATACATGTAATGAGAAATTTTTTTCCCAAGGCCACATAAAAGATGGCTGCCTCCAACATATAGATTGGCCCAATAATGATCATGGAGCAATGTGACAAGGTTGCCCTCTTGTGAAGCAATGCACTGCATAGTAATGGTAAGAGTATGCAAATCAATGAATGTAAAAACAAACTTCTTACCATATGCCGGAATTAATATGGTACATGGATCCATGAATGAGTTCTCCATAGTGTTTTGGCATGCTATGAATGAACCATGTGTTGCAAGAAGATAATTTTTCTCATGCTTGGAAATCCAAGTCAAGAAGCATATGTCATAGTGATAGATGCATCTATCCACCACTCTATCATCATCACCTCCTCCTTTTTCACCAAGTATATCCAAAGTGAAGTGATCCTGGGGACACTCCATCCATAAATCTCTACTCCAAAGTGACAGCGTTGTGAGCTCATGCAAATAAGCTCCTGTCAATACCAAGCTCTGTTCTTTGACATGCTCCTTGGAAAAGATATCTCCCATAATGCTGAAATATATAAGAAATTCCTCCCAAGGTGGAAGTACCTCTCTACCATATAAAGCCAAGGAGATAATGCCATCTCCTCCTCTTGCAACATCATGCAAAGTGTGAGAGAAAATATGCTCCTGCTCTCCCAAGAACAATCAAAGCAACAAAATATTTTGCTGCCTCCCCCTACTTCCATCATACAACCCATGTGATGAAGACACAATGAATGATATGAGTATCACATCAACACCATGCATCCATACTCTATGCTGCCCAATGATGCAAGTATCCTGCCATCTCTCCTCCATCCTCCTACTCTTAGGAAGAGTGTATGCCAAGTGATGGCCAAACTCTTTCAAGAGTAACCAGCACAGCCAAGCCTCCTGCTGCCCAGTGTCATAGATCTGCAAGTAGCCTCCCAGCTCCTTTCTCATCAACCACATCCACTCAATCACTTGTGGATGCTTTCTCCTTCTCTTCATCTTGGTACTCCTCCCATGAGGGCTACCATCCTCCCAAACCAAATCTCTGTCTTTTCACTTCATAGGATTTTGAAATGCAATCTTCTCAAGGATCAATGAGACCCTATAAGGACTCAAATAGGTGGTAGGAAAAAACCCCCCATCATGATGTGTATGGCTCAAGGAATTTCCAACACAATCATGAGATATTTTATCCATCCGAAGATGTCCACCATCTTCTATCTGCTCCTTTGAGAAAGGAAGAAAATCTTTGCACTCCATGGTGTGTTGAAGTGCACCTCTAATGAGATCTCTCCTTGAGACCTCCCTCTCAACAATAGTGTTCCAAAACCAATGAGGTCTTGGATCTGCTGAAAGTATAAGTTCCTCTTTGAGCTAAGAGGAGCTCATTGAGAAAGTGTCATCTTGAAAGGAGAAAGGGTTTCTCACTCCAAGATGTCTACTATCTTCCTTCAAGTCTTCAAACCCCAACCTCAAGTGTGATGAACAATCCAACAATGGCTCATGAGAATGATGGTTTGCTTCCTCCTTCAATGTTTCCATGTTGCACAATGCAGTGCAACCAAGTTTCTCTATAGTAGCAATGGGATTTGACCCTTGGTCATGTAAAAGTAAATCTCCACAATTATCAAAAGAATTTTTTGCAACAATAGATTGTGGAAATATTTTCATACCTTGATGATGTTTGGGAACTTCTTGTAGGGCTGCAAGAGTTCCTTCCTCCAAAGTGTTGGCTGCCCCAACCGTTGATGCATGTGGCTCCTCCTCCATGAGTGTGAAAACGTTATCACAAGGCTCATCAAGTGGTGGTGTGAGCTTCTTTTCCTTTTTTCTTTCTCCATCAAAGGTTTTGATCAACCTTTGAGTGAACTCTGCAAATGTTTTTACCCTTGCATGGCTCAAGTGGTTGAAACACCAAACATAGGCTCCAACCTCCAAGTGTAGCGCTGAGATTTCAACAAATTCTTCCCCTGCTACAGGATGTAGTAGGAAAAATGCCTCCAACTTTCTTACCCAAGTTCTTGCTATAGACAACCCATCAAAGGTAGACAACATAAATCTATTGCCTTTGATTTCTCTTCTGCTACAAGGTCTCTTCTCTTCCTTCAACTGGATGAAATGAGGGAAAGCTAGAGTCTCCTAGAAGGCTCTAGGTTGAGATATGTACTCAACAAGGTAATCACTTAGAATCTGATAATCCAAGTGTCCTTCATGCTTGTTTTCTTCTCGATGAGAATTGGAAGTGCATGGTCCTTCCTCTTCTTCTTGCTCCTCCTCTTCGGAGAGGATCTTCTTATTTTTGAACACTGATGAGAGTAATATCATCTTCTTCATCATTCTGATCTTCTTAGGCTGAGACTCACAGGCTGAGCCAAGAAAGCTGTTTTGATACCACTGTAATATCCCAAATCTGGAACAGCGAGCAAGGAATGAATGGAAAATGAATTTTCCAGTAATGGCTACTACAGGAATTGAAACCAAGACCTGGATCCCTTAGAACAATGTGTCTAAGTGCTAAATCCAAGAGGAGGCTCCAATGAAATCCTTCTAAGTGGGTTAAACAGATCTCCCACACTTAGATGTCCTTAGGAAGTGCCCGGTGAAGGGACTGCAGCATTATATGAACATACCATGGAACAACAAAATTATTTTAGTAGTTGTGAGGTAAGAAGATATAGATAGCCAAAAAATAATGTTATAGCAGCAAAGGAAGTACAATTTCTTAAGGAAACATCCACTCAAGAAAGGCAATACAAACCTCAACAATACATGTATAAGAAATGGAAGAACACTGCTACACATATGAAACCCTTGGCTATGAAAACGTAGTCTATTATGGAAAACTGCTACATAATGATGTCAATACATGAATATGAAAATATATGGCTCAATTCAAGTGGTGGAGAAAGGCTCTAACCCCTGAAAGCAACAATTCATCAATCCTTAGAAGGATTGGCTGAAATATACAAAATGAAAAAATGCCGGAGTTGTTGGGCAGTAGCTGCAACTCTAAAACTAGAAATGAATAGATAAGGTTGAAGATGATAAAAAATCTGAAGTAGACCTCATCCAATGGATCTCCTAAGTGGAAGGCTGATCCTTACACTTGAGATCTCACCCTCCAATCAATACTGCAAAACCCCACAACAAGTGCTCTATGAAAATAATGCAGTTACTGAAGCAAACTGCGCTATAGGGGCAAAGGAATGAGTTGGCTCAATGCCAAGATCTGAAATAAGATCCAATGGCTTCCAAACTGATCCTCCAAAGGAGAGAAAGACTCTCCCTCTGAAAAACAAGAGATGGAAGAGGTGTTGTGACTCTTGACTGCAACACAGAATTATCCTGCTTCAGGAATAACGTTGTCCTAGAGGAGGATGCTTGGCCTCAAGCCTGAATGTGAGGCAAATCAGTAAAAGTCCTTCAATATGCTTCTCAAGAAAGGAGAAGGACTCCTAATTAGGGAATCCTTGTGCTAAGCAGCACAACAACTTAGCTGAACAGCTGGGACTGCAAATAGTCTAAGCAGACAAGAAATCTATAATCATATGCATGAGTAACAATGGCTGCCTTGCCCTCCTTTTATAAAATGAAAGCTCCCTCTCTATGGATCCCACTCTTTAGGGTTTCCTCCATCAAGGAAACTTCCCTCCTTATTCTCCGCGCTGTCTTCTTAAGCAATCTACACCTCTTTAGGCAGCGTTGATTGACTTTGTCAAACTTGACCTAGTCTTCTTGCAAATGTCTTCTTTCACACATGAGGGTGTGAAATATAGTTCCATTATTGATCCATTTTCATACTTAGAGGGATTCCATCCATGTTTTTATTGTGTTTGGGCCTCCTCACCCAATTATTTAACTCATAAGTGAAAATGGACAAAATTAATATTCCAATTTATTGAAGAAAAAATTTGGAATATTACAACGTGCCACTTTCGAAATTTTATTGTAAAGTGGAAGTCCAAAGGACATGTGTGGAATATGAAGAGTCATGTAAAGTTGAAAATTCATAGGAAGTCAAACAATCATGAGGGTAGATGAAGAGTCATAAGGAAGGTGAATCATCACTTCCTCATTTTTATACATACACCCCCATGTTGATTTATGGTAGCATCAGATGTCCTCTAAGTCTCAAATTTTGTAGGCTTAGACACATGTATTCCAAAATGCCTAGAAATTTTTTTGGGAAATTCCTCTCGGATGGGGTTTTATTAAAATAATTAATTATTTTTAATGGGAACCTAAGTCTAAACTTAGGGAATTAAAATAATTAAAGTATATTAATAGAACTAGGTGTGAAACTTCTAGAAAAAGACGAAGATCGAGTAAATATGATCTAAGCCATTCATTATTTTTTAATCCCGGCCATTGGTTATCCAACGAGAAGATTATAAGAAGGGCTTCGATGGGAATTTGGAAAATACACTGATTGAGTCTAGAGATTGAATTTCTTAAGTGAGCACCACAAAGAAGCCAAAGGATTTGATCAAGTTGATTCGATTGCAGTGAGGGGAAATGATAGTTCCAATTGGAATATCTCTTCCTGAGCTGAGAATAATTTGCAGAGAAGGCAGAGGATAATACATAGAAGTGGCAGTGTAGCAGCTACACTAGGTAGCGCAGTGCCACGCAGAGGCAGTGCCGCAGCCTTGAGAAGATACGATATTTTTCTGAGGATCATTCAGATCCAGTGTTGGAGTGCCGGGGTGTGAGACCGGAAGGGGCAAAGATCACCATCCAACTAGCAGAAGATCCAGCAAAAAAAGGTGACACAGTCCCCAACCTGAGTGATACATATATGCGCAGAGGAAGCGTAGAGTCAGCATGGGGCTCATCAGCTCAGTGTTGGGTTAGTTCCATATTTCCAATCTCAGTGCGAGGTAATCCTCACTAGTTCTTTGTCAGTCAGATTCTCTGCATGGATGGATAGTAAGGAATCCCATATTGTATTAAGAAATTATGCTTAATAACATCAACCCTCATCTTTTGCACCAATTTTCCTGCATTGGGTTTTTCTGAGGACTTAGTCCAAAAATAGCGGTGTAATGCGTGTGTAGTTTTCTTCTTGCTTAGATCTTGTTTTCGCGTATAATTTTCCGCAATTTATTTATGCAGTGAAGGTTGTAGTGTATTTGATTCAGTATTTACTTATAGCTCACAATAAATAACTTGCATGATTAATCAAGTAGGAGAAGTAATATCATTTTTCTGCAATAGGGATTCCGGTGTAGGAATTTTCACACCCCATTGTAAGAGAAAACGAATTTTCACCTTGGCTCCTCCCACAAAGCATTAGGGAGATAAGCTAGTTATTTTGGGGAGAAAGGAGTGGATCCAACACTCCATTATTCGAGCTAGCAATGTTCATTGTATACATGTGTCTTGGAACTTTTACTTAATAACATAATCCTTTAAGGCCAACACATTCTTCATGCATGGATTATGAATGTTTGTAAGACTATTCTGCCAATGTTTGTATTTCATGTTTGCTTTCATATGTGATAAAGTAGTTGAACTATTTATGTTATTTCAGTACTGATCTTATTGATAATGCGTTGTAATGGTTTTTATTATTGTCCCATCCTTGTGGACTATTCCGCAGGATACTAGACAAATGTTTCTTACTAATTGGTTGTAATGACTATCACATCTCTTGTGGACTATTCCAATAGATGTTAGATGGATCCTTCTTGTTCATGTGTATCTCTTCTTGGGTGGTACTATTACCTCTCTCTTAGTGGCTTACTTTCCTCACTCCATCTGTAATAGAATAAATTTTGACACATCTACAATTGAACACTCACTAGGCACACCTTCTTTCTTTTTGAAGGAACCATTGCATCCCTTTCCCTTGCTGAAAGTTAGAGCCAAGCCAAAATTTTAAGAATTCGACAATTGAGCCATATTCCGGATGGGAATCTAACACCAAACAATGTGAGGTATAATTGGGACTTCATATTGGGGATATCCCCTGAATGTTGGTAGGTATAGCACTATCAACACTACATTGGAAGCTTCTGGAAGAGGAATCTTTGAAATTATTTTTTATTTTCCCTAATTTCTAGAATCAGTCTACCTGTAGAAGGGAGAAACATGTGCTGACCAACGCAGGTGGAAAAGAATGCAACATGCGCTAAATGAAAGTGACTAAGAAGGCAAGGTGCGCTGGGGATAAAAACAATGTTTTTGAGCAATTTGTCCTAGAAACTCAAACATTTTGGAGAGGTCATGTCTAGGTATTTGTGAAGGGGTGATGCAAAATTTTCATGGATTTTTGATTGATTTGGTTTGTAGGCCTTTTGGGTTGATGTGAAAAAATGGCCTATAAAATTGGGGAAACCAAATAGGAAGAAACCCTCCTCTATTTGTACTTTACCAGATTAGAACAATGATCAATTAAAACTATTGCTTCAATGATTGAAGCTCAATCTGCACTGTAATTATGATCTCCTTCTGAATATGCTTTGGAAAATAATTAGCCAAAATAGGCCTCCTACTTCTTCCTATTTCCTTGAATAATTTCTGCTCCTAAAGAATAGGGAAGATCCTATTTCCTTACGCATTTCCAAGGGAATTAGCTCACCTGCATGCCACAAAATCTACAACTTCACTAGGCAATTCAAATTGCATGCATGACTAGGACTATTTTTAGTAAACCGACAAGTTAACCGAGAGTTAGTTGAGTTTACAATAATTACAACTACTCAACTGAACTCATACTGAATCTATTCTAGACTAGAGCTCAGATAACTGACTTTCACTAAAGATAACACTTCTATATAGCTATATCTTAGCCACCAACTTGCACACAACTCTACTTCTAGCCTCCAAACTTGAATTGACTTAATTAACAAAGTCATTTGGCCATGTCAATCTTGTTAACTACCTAGCAACTCATCTCGCTGAAGTGGAAATTCAAATTTATTCATTTGACTAAGGAACAAGTGAAATGAGGCATTTTCTTATAATAATTTAACATATTGTGTTTTTGTAGGGATCCACAAATTAGTGTCAAATTTTACATATGGTTGAGTTTAACAATGGTGTAGCTTATCTGTTGCCATGTAATGTGCAAGGTTGATGTATTCATTGTATGTGGGTTGTATTGCCATGCTTATATTGAGTTGAGTCATGTCAACATATGTTGTTGAGTTGAGTCAAGTTAACATATGTGGTTGAGTTGAGTCAATGTTGGGATTGATGTTACAGTATTAAGTCAAAATATGTAGGGTAGAGTTGTTTGATGTTCTGTGGGGTGAGAGAGTCTTATTGTTTTCTCCTGAGAGGGTTTTGAGTTAGATTTTGTTGGGGGGAGTGATTGTTAATCTTGTGTGTGTCAAAGAGAGTTTAGTGTGTGGATCAATCATATGTTTTCTATCAGTTATGTTGATGATAAGGGTTTGATTTGTGTGAGTGGTCGATGTTGCATTGAGAAGGCAGAGTGATTATAAAAATGTTGTTGATTGTATGAGCTAATTATAGAATAAAGTTTTTTTTTTCTTTGTGGTCAAGCATGAAAACTATAAAACAAGGCCCTAGAAGAATATGAGGTTGTGGCCTCCGAGCAAGTGGTGGCTTGCTAGAGAAGGGGTAGTGGATCGTTGTTGATGGCGGTCATCTTTAAAACATTGTAAAGAAATTAGTGATTGATTAATAGAATTTAAGTTTAGCAACAACAACAACAAGGGTGGTTTTTAACCCGAAGGGGGTTTTCCACCAAACATCCTTCTGTCTCAATGTGCATGATTATATTTTTATGATGTATATTCTTTATGTTTACATGTTCTGATATGTTTTTAAAATGTTTTTTAATGTTTTTCAGATAAATCCGACACAATGTTTTAAAATATTAATAAATCCTATAACTATTGATTCACCCCCCCTCTGTCGTGAGCTAATTCCAATAATTGGTATCAGATTCGATGCCTTTATTGCAGCTTCACCACCAGAAATTAGATCATGGGAAGGTTTGCAATAGATGGAGTTCCCTTACTTCATGGATCTGATTATGTGCAATGGAAGGTGAGATTGGAAGCACACTTATAACATACTAGAAAGTTTATCAGAACATGATCCGGCTAAAGTGAGACACTGCAAGACTGCAAAAGAGATATTAGACATGCTGAAAAAATAGGTATGTACACTTGTACACTCTTTTGTTGAGCCTAAAAATGTCTTTTATTTTCACCAGAAAACTCCACTTCATTCCATATTTTATAATTTATAGGCCTAAAAGGTCAATAAGAATGATTAAAGTCACTTTAAGAATACATGCAATGACTAACTTGTTGTACTTTTGTGATTTTGTTGTCTTAATGATTTCTGAGCAGTTTTAGCTACAGAATGCAGTCATTCTATAGCTAGGCATATGTTCAGTAGCCATCTTGATGTTTAAACAGGTTACAGGTGTCATCCGAGGGAAAGACGTATACGGTTAGACTCCAAAAATCTCCGAAATCATTCCTTGTCATCCACGAAGGCTGAGTAAAAAACTGGAAGTGATTATGCACGTGGATAGAGCTAAAATCCAAGAAGCAGATTTCTATAAGGATAAGGACTCTTGATTTGCCTTCAACAAATCACGAGTCCTCAACAGGATTTTTATTTTGATTTTGAATATAGAAGACACCTATGCCTATTTTTACTCAATATCAGTTATGTAATTTCCTATAAAAATAACTCGGTGAATTGAAAAAGACAGTTGATATTTTTAGTTTTCGAATACTGTGATACTTTGTTTCTGAGCATTTTAATTAAAGGAGAATAACTTTGATGCTATTCTGGAGACAAATTTAAGGATTTAAAGATTCGTATGCCAATCTGATAGTATAGGGCCCCTGCTATCTGAAGAGGCTTTTACACGCTTTCTAGATAAGTAACTTGTAATTCTGTTTTGTTATATTCCTTACTTAGGCAATTTTATGAGTTCGTCTTTTTGCATTATGTTTTATGTCGTTTAATTGTGTCGAAGATCCTCATAGTAATACAGTCAATATTTTTCTCATAATCTATTCCAATATATCTCTATTACATGAATGAGATCTAGCTGTAGTACTTTGAGTTAATTTCATTTCAGTTCTGTTAGTTAGATTTAGAAGATCCTCATTATTTTATAAGTTATTCTTGTTCTCAAGCTCTTCTAACATATCACTATTATATGAACGAGAATTAGTTATATTATTTTGAGTTATTCGCATTTTATGTTCTACAATTAGGTAATGAATTCTCATGTTATTACAAACAGTATTTTCTCAAGTTGTTCCAAGAAATCTCTAATTCCTGAATGAGACTTAAGAGTAATATTGTGAGTTGCAGATTATTTGTTTATAGGAAATTGTTGTTACATTAGGCTTGATCTCTTTCACAAATTGTTCCAAAAAATCTCTAATTCATGAATGAGATCTAGTTCTAGTGTCATAAGTTATTTTAGCATAGGGATCCTTATTATGTTATAGATGATCTTTTTCTTAAGTTGTTCCAACAAATCTCTAACAATGAATAAAATTTCTCTGTAATGTTTTAAGTTATTGTTTTCTAGGAGATCCTCATCACACAAGAACTAATCCTTTTCTCAATTTGTTCCAATATATCTCTAATGAAATGAATTGGACTAAGTTTAATGTTATGAGTTACTTTCTTAGCGACTTTAAAATCTATGGATTAGTATTCTCTATTTTTTTATGATTCCTAGTTTGAGAATAGATCTTACAATTAAATTTTGTTTAAGTGCATTCGTATCAAATTTTTCTTCCTCTTCTTTATTAATTTAGTTTTTCCCCCTTAGTATAAAATAGCATTAAAACATGAAACCAAAAACATTAGAAAAAAACACTAAACACAACGAAGTAGGAACAGGATACTTAGGCACATATGGTGCACTTCACTTCAACAGTTTACTAGCCCTGGTCGATGATTTATGATATCAATTTAGAAATACTAAATTGACAAAACATTCACGACGTTGTTCTTGGGGGTAATAACTAGGTACCCTTATTTCCCACTTTTTGAAATGTTGTCATTGAGGCAAAGAAGGCAACAGACAGTAGTAGACAGCAGTATGACAACAAGAAGACATCAAAACATTTAAGAGAGTAGTGGAGGCAAGAGATCGAGCAACAGAGGGCAGTAGGGCAGAGGCAAATAATACATAGGAAGAGATGAAACAATGGTGCGTAGAGGCAGACACAATGAAGGCAAAGAGGGGCGCAGATGAAATGGTCAAGCACGGAGGCAAAGTCGAGGCGTAGATGAAACGGAGCAAAGCAGAGGCAAAGGCAGAGGCAGAGATGAAATGGTCGAGCAGCAGAGGCAAAGGCAGAGGCAGAGCCGTTATCAAACAGTGAAATGATCAGCGTCGAATTAACGTAAGAATGAAGCAGGCTTCATATATTGAAGCGCTGAAGAAATAAGAAATAAACCTTTTAACAGAGCTCACATGAATTTGTATATAACGAAGGCGGGACAGTCTTCATTGAAAAGGAACCCGAAAGGTTATATTACTACATATATTTGTGCTGGGCTTAAGTCTGATCCAAAGACTTAATATAATATTGACGGAGAACATTATATGTAGTGTGGGAACCCCCCTACATAAAATTCCGAGAATCGTTACCCAAGCTGGAGGATACATAAACATAAATTCCGAGAATCATTACCCCAGCTGGAGGATACAATAAAGGCGGAAGCGGAAGCTTATATATATGCAGTGCGTTACATATATTGCGCCTTATACACAAAGGTCCAAAGCATATATATATAAATTTATATGGAGCGCTTTATGGACAAGGGACCAAAGGTATAATACAAGGCATATGTATCATATTATTGAGCTCGAGATCAAAAGAACCAAAGGTAACAAAGCCTTATATGGTGGGACCCTTTCCCAATCGCATCGGAAAATTGACAGCGGAACAGGTTAACAACAGGTTGCAATTGCGATTAAGTTCCGGACCCGATGGGTTTATAAACCACGATTGATATATGTTTGAGTTCCGGCAAACAATGTTACTTCGCATCGGAGAAAAGTGTGGCAGCGAAGCGTGACAATAGAAGTTGCGATTGCGATTGAAGTTCCGGACCCGATATGGTTTAAACAACGATTCATATATATTTGAGTTCCGGAGATTTGATAGCTAGTGGGACCCTCACCCAATCGCATCAGAGCATCGGAGCATAAGAATATCGGAACATGCAAATGCAAATTGCGATTGCGATTGAGTTCCGGACCCAATGGGTGTATAAACTGTGATTTTATAGGTTTGAGTTCCGGTCTAATTGCATCGGCACATTTAAATGAACAGTCGTCAATCGCATCAGAGTAAAAGCAAGACATCGAAACATACTACTGAGAGTTGTGATTGCGATTAATCGCATCGGAACTATCACAATCGGAAGTATTCAAAAGCGAGTCATCGCATCGGGAATAAGAAAAGTTCGGCAAGTGGGCCCGAGGTTTATAAGTTTAATGGGTGTTGATGAAGTCTAAGGCTTACCGACTGTTTCGTAAACATTCGAACGGAGAACGTAATGTATGTTGATATATATTATGATTGGAATGTGTTGGCAGAGTTAATAACCAAAGAAAGACTTGAATGAATGCCTCCGATGATCAATGTGCCATAGAGTTGTTATAAGGATGTGTTTGGGTGTAAACCTAAAGTCAAGGATACCATATAGCGTTGGGTCAGAACACGCATAATATATTGATATGTAACGTTCAAAGAAACGCCATGAGCTATCATTATATTGATCCCAAATAAAGCTTATAGAAGCCAAGATCGGAGGTTAAGGTGTGCATTGGGTTATATTATAACCAAGATTGAGCCTGTTTGAAGAAAGGCGTGCCTATTCAAAGCTGTAGCGCAAAGGTAATACTGTGGGCCCGAGGACTTCAACTTAATTATAAGTGCTGATGAATGTGTTGGTCAAAGTTCATTGAGCGGAGTATGGCTAGCATGTGGGGTCCATCCAAAAGATGAGACTAAGAACAACAGTTACACCACGACAGAGGATAGAAGAGCAAGCAGAGCTAAAAAAGATAGACACAGTCAAAGAAAAGACAAATGCGCAGCGATCCAAAAGGCTGAATGAGTGAGCTGGAGTTTTCATTGTAATTGAATGTAAATGATTTTAATTTATATTGTTGTGATGCATTGGCAAGTCTCCGGAAGAGAACAAATATCCCACTGTAATGTTAAATTGGTACCTACAGTTATATTTTCTGAGTGAGCTGGAAAAGAAATGAGAAGGTAGAAGACTAAGAGGTATGGCTATACATTTCGAATTCCTTGAGGAATGCAGACAGTCACAGGAAAATATTTATAAATAATATCATCTTGATATGCACAGGGGGTTAGAGAGAGTAAAGATAGAGAATGCACAGTATAGAAGATTGAGGCAGAGAAGATAAGGAAGAGAAGAGCATAAAGAGATGCAACATAACAGAGATGATATCTGAGGTAAATCAACAAACATTCCGTTTGATAAATTGAGGAAGTTGGAGCTTCCCTATAAAGTTGAAGATTGATAGCTGTCAGTTGTAGCTGACTGAGGTTGGAGCCTCCTATAGGTTGGTGCCTGCAGAAAATTGAAGGGAGTTGGAGCTTCCTTGCCTGTTGTAGCTTGTAGAATTGAGGTTGGTGCCTCCTGCAGAGGTCGGTGCCTACAGAAAAACAGTGGTGAGAGGGAGTTGGAGCTTGCTTTTGCATCACAACAATAATAAGATGTGGTTTTCTCCCTTTATGGGTTTCCACTTATATCTGTTGTCTCTATCTGTGTTGCCTGTGTGTTGAGATGATTTATCAAATCTGCTTAATGTTTGCTGCTCTCATAATAAGTTTGATGTCACATTAATTTAATACTTGCTGCAACATATTAAGACTGTTCATATACTAAGGTTGGTTATAAAAGTAAGCTGTAAATAAGTTGATGAAAAATTTAAAAAGCTCATGTATGTGTTAAACTGATTCACCCCCCCCTCTCAGTTTAACTAAGAATTCAACACCTACCTCCCAAAAACAATGATATGCGTAGAGAAAGAGACTCAAGGGGTAGATTTATAAGAAGCAGAAGCTTGATTTCCAGAACACCACTCGTTCCACCAAGACCAAGAGGCAGCACACCTCCAACTCAAACCCACATTCCATACTATATTGGTCATAGACTTCCAGAAGTCCTAAGATCAGATATTCCATCAGAGAGATCTCCACGAAGAGTTCGAAGGCATCGCAGAAGAAGAACCCGGTACCCCTGCGGAGACACTTCTCTATCCTCACGGGAGAACACATCCAGTGAAGAATTAGAGATTCCTAGTGAGGAAGAAGAAGAAAACCATTTCTACAATATACCATTGGTAGAAGAACCAGTAGAACAACTAGATCTTCAAAGTAATCCTTATATCAGTTCAGAAGAATCTACCATGGCAGAATAATGGGGAGGAGAAGTCTTTAATGGAGAACATACACTATTTGGAGGAGGTAGAGGTAGAGGTAGAGGTGTAGAAGGAGAAGGGGGTAGAGGTGAAGAAGGAGGCAGAGGAAGAGGTAGAAGGGAAATTGGAAGCTATTTTGGGTTCCCTATAATAGATGAAGAAACCAATGAAACTATGAAAAATATTTCACCCTTTGTCCTTCCAAAATTTTATGGACTCAAAAGTGAAGATCCTGAAACCTTCCTATTTGAATTTGAAGTCCTATGTAGAACCTATGATTACTTACAAGATGCCCAAAAACTTAAACTATTCCCTTCAACATTGAAAGGAGCAGTATTAAAATGGTTTATGAGTTTAATCAATAGTTCTATTAGGACATGGGAAGATATGAAACAAGCATTTCTAGAGAGGTATTTGGATCACTGTATGCCAATCAACCATAAGGAGGAAGTGTTCAAAATGGTACAAAAGAGGATGAAAATCTAGAAGATTTGTTGGAAAGATTTAACTATAACATCAAGAGAGCAAAAATGGAAAGCTTAGACCAAGATACTTTGAAAGCTCTCTTGTTGAAGACAATTAGGGATGAATGGCTAGATATCCTTAATATGATGGGAAAAGGGGATATATCTCAGCTCACATTACCTGAAATAGCTGAATTATGTATCAACCTTTCAAGAGGGAAATCTAAAACTGTAAAAGGACCAAGAGACCCTACTCTTGCAAGGGCAAGTAAGTCTACTTCTGGGACAATAAGTAGGGTAGAAATAGGACATATGCTTGATGAATTCAAAGCTGATATTTTAGGGAGTCTTAACGAACAAATAGACACCCTTAAGTTACAAAACAAGAAAAAAGCTGAATCTGATGCCTTAGCAATATTTTGTCTCAAATGTAGAAAGAAGCATGCCTTGAGAGAGTGCCCTTTGGATGCAAAAATAGTAGAGACTTGTGTAATTTGTTCAGAAAAACATGAGACCAAGAGTTGTCCTTCACTTCCTGGTCTTAAAGCTGTCTTTCAAGAAGAAATCCCTACAAATTCCACAGAATCTCTCAATTTTGTCTCTAGGAGGCCTTGGCAAGGACCTCAAACACAAGGATTCAATGATCAGATGTATAATCAACCCCCACCAAATTGGAATTCTTGGCAGCAACCTTGGCCCCAATTCCAAAATCAATCTCAAACTTGGGCACAAGGAGCACAAAATCCCTATGGAAGATACTCCCAGTATTATCAATATCCACCATCTTATCCACCATATCCAAATTTCCCTCCTCAACAAAACCCTCAAAAAAATCCACAACATCAAAATCCACAACTTCCATTACCATTTCCTCAGAAAGCAAATCAGTTACCTGCCCAACCTATACCAAACCCCAACAATAAAAATCCTCAGAACACATACATGATAGAAGGTCAACAACTCCCAACCTATTTGATCACTCCTTTAGACTTTAATGACGTTCAACTTAGGTCTGGAAGAATACTTGAAAAGAAGAAACCTTTTGTAATCATACAAGAGCAAAATAACTCTGAGGAAGATTCTCTACAGGTAAATAAAATTCTTGAAGAAAACACGTATGCTGATGATAAAATAAATGAAAAACAATGATAATATATTAGGCGGTAATATATACCGGAAAATATTAAAAATTGATAAGGGTGTAGAGAAACAAATTATGGTGCCTAATTATGATTTCCTAGATGAGCTAAGGAATGTTTGTATTAAGATCCCATTATTACAGGCTATCAAGGAAATTCCAATCTTAGCAAAGACAATAAAGGAGTTGAGCATGAAAAAAACAGGAAAAAGAATAAAAGAGACAAATAAAATTCAACTGGCAGGAAAAATAGCAGATATCATGATGAGTAAGATTTCTATTCCAAAGTATCTAGACCCAGGAAATCCAATTGTTAAAATACACATCAATGGAACTGAGATCCAAAACAGACTTATTGATTTAAGTGTGTTGGGACAAAAATACCTGATTCCTTATGCCATCTACTATGCAAGTAAAAATTTGACCCGCCAGTTAAATTATCGTAACTAAAGTTCTTAGAGCATTACATTCATGCCATAAATAAATTGATTACTATATGACTATGAAGCACATTCACTGAATCACGCGGTGAAGTATTTAATGAACAAATCAGTTACTAATGGCATAGTCATAATATGGTTATTTCTTTTACAGGAATTTAACATCACCATTCTAGATAGGCCTAGAAAACAAAATACAATAGCTGATTTCATATCTAGAGTCCAAAACATTAAAGACAATACTCTAGTTGAAGATCAATTCCCTGATGAATATCTTTTTGCAATTTCTACTCAAACTCCTTGGTTTGCTGACATTGCTAATTATCTAGTTTCAGGGAAATTTCCTTCAATTATGAATGCAAGAGATAAAAGAAAGATTATTTATGACAGTGAAAAATATTCATGGGTTGCTAATGAGTTATACAAAACAGGTCCAGACTTTATTATTAGGAGATGTGTTCGAGAAGACGAGATGCTTGAGATCCTCAAAGCATGTCATGATGAACCTTATGGTGGACACTTTGCTGATAAAAGGATAGCTTATAAGATCCTTAGTTTAGGATACTATTGGCCATCCCTCTTTAAAGATGCTAAAGAGTATGTCAAAAGGTGTGACAGCTGCCAAAGGGTAGGGAAACCTTCTCCTTCAGGTGAGATGCCATTGCAGCCTCAGGTACATATTGAACCTTTTGAGAAATGGGCTTTAGATTTTGTAGGACCTGTTAGTCCTCCATCAAGACAAAAGAAATATATATTAGTTTGCACTGATTATGTTACCAAATGGGTAGAGGCCAAGCCATTACTTTCTGCTACTGAAGCATCTGTAGTTAATTTTCTTTTTGAGGATATTTTTACTCGTTTTGGTGTCCCAAGAGAAATTGTTACAGATCAAGGAGCTCAATTCACATCGAAGTTGGTGGAACAAATGGTAGAGAAGTACAAAATCAGACACAGAAAATCCACTCCCTACCATCCACAAGCAAATGGCCAAGTGCAATCTACCAATAAGGTTATTGAAGGGATCCTAACAAAGATTGTTCATTTACATAGAAGACATTGGGCAGACAGGCTTCCTGAAGCCTTGTGGGCCTACAGGACTACATGGAGAAACACAACAGGTCATACCCCTTATGAACTTGTTTATGGAAAACAAGTCTTGTTTCCCATAGAATTTCAGATTCAAACTTTCAAAATGGCAGTTCAGCTAGGACTTGATCTAACAGAGGCACAAAAGCACAGATTGGAGCAGATTAATGAATTGGATGAGATCAGACAAGATGCAGTCCAGAAAACAAGTATAGTCCAACAACAAAGGACTAGATGGCATGATAAGTACATTAAGGAAAAGAAATTTAAAGAAGGTGACTGGGCTCTCTTATTTGATTCAAAGTTCAAATATTTCCAAGGTAAATTCCAAACTCATTGGCTTGGGCCATATGAAATTGTGAAAATATTTGACAATGGAGCAATAAAAATCAGGACAATAGATGAAGATAAGGTGACTTTTCTTGTAAATGGTCATAGATTGAAATTGTATCATAAGCCACTTTCAAGAGAAGAATTTGTCAAGAAATTCCAAGAGAACAGTGATGTGAAGTTAATGAAGAAGAATCATTCTTCTTCATTGACTTAATTGTATTTTATGTAATCAGATATATATATATATATATATATATATATATGAAAACTAATCATTGATTAGCATGTTTATATAGAAAAGATAAGGTGAAAATCAGAATTCTTCTGACACTTTAGATTTTCAAAATTTTTCTTCTTCTGCAATCAAGTATCATAAAATCATAAGTTGCAGGCTCACTTTTCATATTTCATTCCACTCCACATTTATGATCCATTTCATTCTATCATATTTCACTTCATTCATACTTCATTCCACTCCATTTCATGATCCATCTCATTTCATTTCATACTTCATTCCATCCATATTTCATTTCATTTCATTCCATGTCTCAAAGTTTTTACAGGTACATTCTGCAGCCATCTATTCAACAGCCATCTGTTCTGCAACCATCTATTCAGCAGTCACCTGTTCTGCAGCCAATTGATCCTGAAAACCTACTTCAGCAAACAAAATATCAATCAAAAGGATTATGGAGTCTAAAAGATCAATAATTTTTAGATGAAAGACAAAAGCGTATCAAAGCAGCAAAAAGAAAAGAAAAGAAAGGGCTAAGGTAAAACTGTGTGTGAAATTATTTTTGATAGAAAATTATGAAAGATATAATATGGTTAAGTCATATGTATGTTTCATAAGGTTATTTTATTATTCGAATTGATCAAGCCTATCATAAAATCCGTGAACAAATCCCTTCCATTTTACTCCATATCAAACCATCATTAATTAGAAGTTAACGGTCAGTACTTAGAAGTGACCTATTAGGTCACATCATCAGACCGAAAAATTCATTGATGATTTTGAAAATCTTCATGAGATTTCCTCGCGGTATTTTACTCCATGAAAAACTCTTAAACTCAATCATTCTTATGATTTACCCTTACCATATTTCACTCATTTCGTATCCACTCAATGCCATTATATTCCGTAGCCAATTCCTGTTTGCAGAAACAGAGAAGCCATTTTTAGAGTGAGACAACCCTCTACAGCCATTTTCTTCCTCAAACAGAAGATCAGAAACAGAGCAGTGAATTGAAACTGAGGAAAGGAAGAAATGGGACTTATTGTAAGGTCAGAGCCAATTTGAACTAAATATCTATAAGGTTACCCTCAGATTAAAGAGTTATTACAACAGGTTGGATGGCTAAAATTTATGGAGAAGTTCAATGGATTTCACAAGGAGGTCACCAAGTAATTTGCCCAGTCATTCAATGGGTTAGAGGTCGAAATTGTTGATATCAAGTTCATTATCACAGAGTCATTCATAGCAGAAGCAACAGA
The DNA here is from genome assembly GCA_034641835.2 of Pinus albicaulis. Taxonomy (NCBI): domain Eukaryota; kingdom Viridiplantae; phylum Streptophyta; class Pinopsida; order Pinales; family Pinaceae; genus Pinus; species Pinus albicaulis. Next base: position 1,059,549,357 of record CM076570.1, read on the forward strand.
GTTGCCAAGGCAAGGGGAGCATTGGTTTAAAAACAAAGAATTTCACAATGAAGCTTGGAGATAGATGCTAAAAATACCAGGTATGGACATTTTAGTATTTAAGAAAGGCATTCCTAGTTCAACCTTGAAAAATAAATGGAGAAATATGTTGTTGATTCTACAAAAGTTCACAACCTATGAGGGGACATTTGGCACTTTATATGTTTATCACATTAGACTCATGATGAATTTTCTAGATGAAGAGATAAATCTACCCTTTTTCCTGCTCAATAGTTTAAAAAGGATGGCTTCTAATGTCCAGAAAAGGGTTCAATTCTTAGAAACTACCTTATATCATCATGGCTTAATTAAAATTTTAATTGAGTATCATTTGAAGAAGGTAGGAGATAGTTGGGATGAATTCCTCTTGAGAAATCATTTTGAAGAACCTAAAGAAAATCTATTTGAAGAAAAACCTGTGAGGAGTAGGAGGGGAAAAGTTGCTGAAAACAAAACCAACATATCAACACAAGAGGACAGTGAAGAAACAATCTCTGAAAAATTGGCCAAAATTAAGAAACAACTCAGAAAGGAAAAGGTAACAAGAAAGGATGCTAAAGAGAAAAATGAGGGACCATCTAAACTGAGAAGAAGTCATAGGCTTAAAGGCATAATGAAAAAGATAGGAGTCAAGCAAGCAAGAATCATAGCTATTGAAGATGAAGAGACACCAATTGACAGATCTCCTGAATACCAGTACGAAGAAGATTCTGATAGAGGAACTCCAGATGTAGATCCAGCGCAACAACAGATCTATGATTATGTTGAATCATTAGAAAGAAGAGCCTCAGAAAACAAAGAAAGAACTCCCAGTCTACAAGAACCTCCAATTGAAGTGCTGAAAAGAGACAAATATGATTTGGAGATACTGAATAGGCATATAAAAAATGAAAATGAAATTTTAAGGGAACAAGTCAAACTGAAAAGTGACATGAACACAACTCTATCTTTGCAAATGAAAACATTGTATAAGGCTAGTAGGAAGCTGAAGAAGAAAAACAAGAAATTGAACAGGGAAATTATAGATCTAAGGTTCAAGTTGTTTATGAGGAAGCCTAGAATGCCATTGAACACCAAGCAAAGCAGAAAAAGGAAGCTAGATGTCCTTGCTGAAGTTTCATAATACATGGATTGATTGCATGAGGACATGCAACAGTTTTGCAGTGGAGGTATGTTGAGCCCTAAAAATGTCTTTTCTTTTCACCAAACTCCGCTTCATTCCATCAATCCTTTATCATTTATAGGCCTAAAAGATCAATAAGAGTGATTAAAATCACTTTAAGAATACATGCAATGACTAACTTTTTTTACTTTTGTGATTTTGTTGTCTTAATGATTTCTGAGAAGTTTTAGCTATAGAATGCAGTCATTCTGTAGCTAGTCATATGTTCCGTAGCTATCTTAGTGTTTAAACATGTTACAGGTGTCATCTGAGGGAAAGACGTACATGGTTAGACTCCAAAACTCTCCTGCATCATTCCTTGTCATCCACGAAGGCTGAGTAAAAAACTGGAAGTGATTATGCACGTGGACAGAGATAAAATCCAAGAAGCAAATTTCTATAAGGATAAGGACTCTTGATTTGCCTTCAAGAAATCACGAGTCCTCAACAGGAGTTTTAGTTTGTTTTTTACTGTAGAAGAAACCTATGCCTATTTTTAATCAATATCAGTTATGTATTTTCCTGTAAAAATAACTCGGTGAACCGAGAAAGATAGTTGATATTTTTAGTTTTCGAATACTGTGATACTCTGTTTCTGAGCATTTTAATTAAAGGAGCATAACTTTGATGTTGTTTTGGAGCTAACTTTAAGGAGTTAAAGATTCGTATGCCAATCTGATAGTAGAGGGCCCCTGCTATTTGAAGAGGCTTTTACACCCTTTCTAGATAAGTAACCTCTAATTATGTTTTGTTATATTCCTTACTCAGGCAGTTTTCTGAGTTCGTCTTTTTTTGCATTATGTTTTATGTCGTTTACTTATGTCAAAGATCCTCATAGTAATAAAGTCAATATTTTTCTCAGAAGTTGTTCTAATATATCTCTATTACATGAATGAGATCTAACTGTAGTACTTTGAGTAATTGCATTTCAGTTTTGTTAGTTAGATTTAGAAGATCCTCATTATTTTATAAGCTATTCTTGTTCTCAATATCTTCTAACATATCACTATTATCTAAACGATAATTAGTTATATTATTTTGAGTTATTGGCATTTTCTGTTTTACAATTAGGTAAGAGATTCTCATGTTATTACAAATAGTCTTTTTCTCAAGTTGTTCCAAGAAATCTCTAATTCCTGAATAAGACTTAATAGTGATATTGTGAGTTGCAGACTAATCGTTTATAAGAGATACTTGTTACATTAGGCTTCATCTCTTTCACAAATTGTTCCAAAAAATCTCTAATTCATGAATGAGATCTAGTTCTAGTGTCATAAGTTATTTTATCATAGGGATCCTTGCTATGTTACAGATGATCTTTTTCTCAAGTCGTTCCAACAAATCTTTAACAATGAATAAGATTTCTCTGCAATGTTTTAAGTTATTGTTTTCTAGGAGATCCTCATCACATCAGAACTAATCCTTTTCTCATTTTGTTCCAATATATCTCTAATGAAATGAATTGGACTAAGTTTAATGTTATGAGTTACTTTCTTAGCAGCTTTACAATCTATGGATTAGCATTCTCTGTTTTTTTTATCATTCCTAGTCTAGAGTAGATCTTGCAATTAAATTATGTTTTAATGCATTCAGTAACATTTCCTTTTCTTCTTCTTTTATATTAATTTAGTTTCCCCCCCTTAGCATAAAATAACGTTAAACATAAAACCAAAAACATTAAACATAGCGAAGTAGGAAGAGGATACTTAGGCACATATGGTGCACTTCACTTCAATAGACTGCTAGTCCTGGTCGATAATTTATGCTATCAATTTAGGAACAATAAATTGACTAAACATACTTATTGAAGAGGAGAATAATGAAAAATATTTTACTTCAATAGATCAAGACTCTTCTCAAGGAGATAGTGAAACTAATCAAGAGTGTTATGATGTAGCAATCACTAATATAAAAATACAACACAAAATCAACAAATCAAATAAAACATTGAAAAATCAACTGCAAGACCGTGAGGCCTATCGTGAAAAATTGGAAGCTGAATTAGCTTCATTGAGATGTGATTTGGAAAAGGCCAACAATGGAGAAAAGTACCAAAATATTGGATGACATCCTCATCAGTCAAATATCTCCTCTCATCAAGAGCAGTGTGGGTTTTGAAGAAGAATCAAGATCCATGAAAGGAAAGGATAAAGAGTTGGACAACCATCATAAGTCCACCAACAATAAAGCCAAAGGAAGCCAAGGAAGAAAAATAATCACCAACAAAATCAAAGACAAGCAAATCACATCCTCAACAACTAGCAACATTCATGAGGAGAAAGTAATTAGCCAAGCCCTTTTATATCTCAAGGTTCAATCAATCAAAGGTCAAGGTATTGAAGATTGTTTTCTAGATATTGTTTTTCTTGCAATAATTTCAGACATTGAGCAATAAAATGTAAATATGTTGCAAGAAAAAAAAATATTGATGAATAACATTTGTTTTAAGTATGGAAAACTTGGCCACAAAGCTTTTTATTGTGGATATGACAAAGGAGGAGCCCAACCATTGAAGAAAAAAAAAGTATGGATGAGAAAAGAGGAACTGCAAAGAGCCAATATTGTTGGACCTTCAAAGGACTTCAATGAAGGACACTTTGTCCTTAACATTTCAACGAGTAACTTGCAAAAAACTAGTTTACTCAGGGGGAATAGATCCTTGATATATTATCATTAGAAGAGGGCTTCAAGAGAAGCCAAACATGAGTGATGCATGAAATAAAAGGAATAAATATAAGTATCATGCATCTAATCATTTTTCAAGTCCACACGATCAGTAAGGAGTCACATGGACTTAGGGGGAGCTATGCATGAAGTTGAAGGCTTGAATGATAACCTTGTTTATTTTAGCATTGGAACAATTTTCTTGTTAAAACCCTAACAATATTTTGGAGATATGGCAGCAATGCAAGTGAACCTATGTAACTAGGGTTTGTAACTAGTTAGTAGCAACATGTTGCATTGCCATAGCTTATTCCATATTAGCTTGATAATTCCTATTATTATGATATTGGTTACATGTTACTAATGATGAAATTGATGAGAATTGTTGTGATCAGGGTTTTTGACAATAGATTTAGAATGAGGAGTTGGCATATGTTCAAGGGGAGCATTTTTGCTTCCAATGAACAAGAAAATTGTTGGCATTATGGAGGATTTAGCCATGCTTTACTATGTACTTATCTAAAATTAGTCTATTGCAGGTGTGTACCAACAAGAAAAATTATGCATATCTTTGTAGATGTTTTTGTTGGAAAAATAAAGACAACATATGTATGGGAGTTTTTGCACAAGTAGGATTTGCATGGCTCATGCATGAGCTCATATGCAGTTGCTCTAACGAGGATTTTTTTTTACCGTCTCATGCATATACTAAATTTCATATTGCAGCTAGATGGTGTTGTTATGTTTATATGACCACTATGGAAAACAAAATGAAGAATGTGCATTATGGATGGCATATCTAGGGTCTACGTGGAAAACTTGATTATTGCTTGTATATGAAAAGAGTATGGTTGTTACTATTGATTTTTGATTGGATTTGATGCATATGATTCTACGGTCATCATCAAATTGTGGGAGCAGAAAGTGTGTTAAAGAATAAGTATATGTGATATTATGTTGGTTGATTCTTATTGGATACATGATTGATTTGTATATGCTATTACCTGATCTGGATTTATGCAAGAATGCAAATAAATACAGAAAAAAACATAAACGCAGAGATGCAGTAGAAAATATACTTCATTTCATTAATATCAAATAAATAAAGTAAGCTTACATAGAGAATGGAAATTAATTAGCTTGAGCAATGGTGGCTTATCTTTGAGAAGAGATGTGGCGGCTACATGCCTCTGAAATGTGTTACAATGAGGCTCAAGTGCCTTTTTATTATTGGAAAACATGGGGAAAACCCTAAACAACCAAAACCCTACCCCAGGAGATGGAACACCAAGAGTTTGTGGGCCCTGTTGGGGTTAGTTGGGCAGCCAAATTCTCAGGGTCGTAACTTGGTCATATTATCTTTGTTTGGCGCATACGATATATCATTGGAAATATCTCTTCGAGTACTACAATATTTTTCACAAGCCCTTACCTATGGTTATGGGCGTTCTTTAAACCTCAAAAAACACCGTTTAGGGGGTCAAAACTGCTCCGAAATTTTAGGACCCAAAAAACTGATAAAATAGTAAATGTTGTTATAAACAAGGAAACTAATGAAGCCGACTAGAGGTCTAGGTGGAATAGGTGGGTGAAAACCAATACCCACCTGGATCATTACCTCTCGTGTAAAAATTAGGATTTTGTGGAATCATAAGAGCGTAGCTAGGGTTTACATGAATTATGTGCCATCTTATAGTCTTGCACGAGATTATATGTTATTATCTTGTGTTTTCACTTCCTTGACTGAATTTGGGAATTTACATTCATACCATTTATGTGACTATTATGAAGGACCTGGTGTGTGTATTGAAATTAGCACATCTAGGGTTTACTTGGTTCAAGCATTAAAACTATGTATTGCCGGTGATCATTATGGTCACTGGTGTTTATCACCAAGTTGTGGTGAATATGCTACATATGTTATGCATTTTTTTCATACTATGCAAGGCCTAGGGTTTTGGATCTTGATTTGAAGATTTATGATGCTCATTATTAGTATCGATGCTACTATGAAAAGTTTCGACACTATTTCTACAAATAGTTCATATTGTTGTTGTTTAATCAGAGGAGTATGGTGGTTGTATATTGTCATTGATTGGTTACTGCTTCATTTTGTTGTTTCTATGGAGGTTTATATTGAGAGATTTCATTATATCTCATTTATATGTTTCTACTAGGGCACAAGCATTATCACGTATTTGTTGCTATGATTGTGTAAATTGCTACTTCTGAGATGTATGATTATGGCCAAGATGGTGTGAGTTAGCCATGAGGTATTATGAGCTATCCATTGATATTAGTTTACTGTTGTTGTAAAAGGATCACTATATCCAATTGATGTCATGAAGTTTTAATCTATATGGACTCCCCTGTTTGACCCAAACAAGGAGAAACCCGGGGCAGGAAAGATTTGGGTCAGTCTTCCGGGGCTCCTGCTGCAGTTCTGGAATGAAGTTTCTCGCCACATCATTGGGGAGGATCTGGGGATTTACCTGGATCACAATCGTTCTTATCTAGAGATTCGTAATATTTTTGTGGCTCAAGTCTTGGTGCACCTAGACACGAGAGAGGGGCTCTACGATGGATATAACCTATATTTCAATGATATGGTCAGGTATCATATTCTTGATTACGAAGGGGTCCCCTGCAGATGTCGATGGTGTGGAATTATGTCGATGGTGTGGAATTATCAGTGTCCTAAAGTCACGAAGGATCAACGGACTTGCCTTATCACACGATCTCAGACTCAAAGCTGTGTAGCTCACTCTCTCCTGGTGGATTCAGTGCTTATTTTGGGTATCCCTCTTGCTCCTCCCACTTCTAATATTTATGTTATTATATCATCTCCCCCCATTTTTTCTGATAGTACACATTCTATTAATTTAGATATTTGAAATCTGAATCCCCTTTGTTTTCTTGTTGCATCCGCCCCACCATTTATTTCACAACCCAACCCTCTGACCTCGACCGAGGACACTTCCTCCCGACTGCCTACTATTTCTAAAGGCCTCTCCTCGAGTCACAGATATTACCTCAGGTCGTTCGCCCTTTATCCTGATGCTCCTTCCTTTGGTCTCAGGGTGGATTCTAGTGGTCCTATCCCCAGATCATCTAGAGGGCGCCCATCCTTTATTATCAAAGCCATTAGGAAAGCTAGTCCGGAAGTGGTTGCTAGCACTCAATAATCCATTGATAGGGTTCTTAGAGCAAAGAAAACCTGGGATGTGGTTTTACCATGATCTATCTCTCTTAATTGTAGGGGATTAGCCAACCCCTATAAAAAATTGGCTCTTAAGAGGCTACTACAACTCATTCGGGTTGATGTTATTTTCTTACAAGAAACACTTGGTGATGGTTTATCTGTTTCAAAGGTTTTATCTACTCTACTCCCGGATTGGTCTTTCCAGACCATTAATGCTCGTGGTCGATCTGGGGGTAGTGCCATGGGCATCAATAAAAAATCCTTCCTTGCCCTTGGCTGGTAGGGGAGGGAGGGCATACTTGGTGCTGATATTATATCTCATGATACGAATCTTGTGTTCACCTTGATCAATGTGTATGGTCCCTTCCATCACTGCGAGGTATTTTGGGACAACTGGATGAATTGTTCTATCATGTAGTGGAACAATATTACCATGAGGAGCGGGACCTGAACTTCTCGATTGGTCTCTCAGAATATTTGGGTCTGAGGGCCTCACTAGAATCCTTATTTGAGTATTTTGAAAATCTCTTAGATGAGGTTGAACTCCTGGACTTAGCTATGCCAAAGAAGATGCCTACTTGGAGAATCAGGCGCACTGGGCATGCTACTCGAGTGCAGAGACTTGATTGATTTTTTATCAAGCTCCCACTGTTAGAGAACATCGACAAAGCTATACAATGGGTGGGTATTGGAGGGTACTTAGATCACTCTCCTATATACCTTGAGATACAAACTGGAGCTTAGAAGCCCCGGGCTCCTTTTAAGTTCAATTATGGCTGGTTGGATGAGCTTGATTTCCACACCTTGTTTACTAAGGAATGGAAGCATTGTGTGCAATATCCAAAGCAGGACCCAGCTAGGGTTCTATATGACAATCTCAATCGCATAAAAAATCTCACAATTAGCTAGGCTAGGAGGAATAAAATGCTGGAGGATGAGAAACTTAAAATCCATGAGTCGGATTACTTGGGTTTCTGATCTACGGAAACAAAATATTGCCTTATAACCTTGGAATTCTCAAAGGCCAAAATACTAAGGAAGAGGGAAGAGGAATGGAAACTCAAGAGCAGGGCCATTTGGTTAAAAGCAGGGGATGAGAACACCAAGTTTTTTCAACAATGCGCAAAAGGTAGAAGGATTATAAACACTATTTGGGAACTCACTGATCAAAATGGTAGTGTGGCCAACACTCATAACCAACTAGCTGACATGGGAATTCAACAATTCTCTAAACAGTACAGAGCTTCGGTAAATGCCAACTTGTAGGATATCATGCATATTGCTTATACCTTAGACATATTTGTGGAGCAGGAGCATCTGGAGGACTTAAATGCACCAGTCATGATGGGTGAGATCGAAGGGGTTTTAAAATGGTTTAAGAAGGACAAAATCCTAGGCCTTGATGGGTGCACTATTGAATTTTATCTTGATTTATTTGAACTCATTGGAAAGGAACTTCTTCAAGTAATTGAAGACAATAGGACTACTAGGCGGATATACGATGGTTTTAACACTACTTTCATTTCTCTCATCCCCAAAGTGGACAAGCCCTTATCTTAAAACGACTATCGAACGATTTCCCTCTGCAACTGCATCTATAATATCATCTCCAAGATCATTGCCAACACATTCTCTCCAAGATCAAACCTATTCTCTCACAACACATTGCAAAAGAACAATTTGCATTTCTTAAGATCATCTCCAAGATCAAACCTATTCTCTCACAACATATTGCAAAAGAAAAATTTGCATTTATTAGTCAGATATAGATCCATGAAGCTATTGGCACTGCATAGGAGGCATTAAATTCCATCAAAATAGAATGCCGCAAGAGCACCATTCTCAAGATTGACCTTGCCAAAGGATTTGACCGTGTTAACTGGAATTACCTACACCTCATACTCATTCATATTGGGTTCCCACATGTATTTATAAATTGGATCATGGGATGCATTACTAATGCCACTTTCAGAATTCTTATTAATGGTGCCACCTCTGATTTTTTTCATGCAGGGAGGGGACTAAGGCAAGGATGTCCCCTCTCTTCCTTCTCATTATGGAGGGTATCTCTTCCCTTATGTCTCGTGCCAAAGCTAATGGATCCATTCTTGGAATTAAACTAAATTATTTTATTCAGTTGACTCATTTATTATTTGTTGATGATGTTATCATATTTCTTGATGGTTCTTGCTAGGACAATTCATTTTTTTTTAAATTACTCACCGTATTTTGCAACGCTACCTTTATGGAACCTAACAAAAACAAATATACCATCATGATGGTTCACTTTTTTGTCAACAAATCAAGGGATGCTATGGTACTCTTTCAATTTGAGTGCAAGAATATAGAAGAAGGGCTTAAATACCTTGGGTTCCACCTCAAGCCAAACGATTATTGCATCACTGATTGGAACTGGCTGATTTATAAAGTTGAACTTAGGATCAACATCTGGAAACATCGGTGGCTCTCTAGGGCTTGCAGGTTGGTATTAAATCCGTCTTGGAAGCCATCCTGGTTTACTGAATTTCGCTTGTATGGCTTTCTAAAGGTGTGACTACTAGAATACAACAAATATGCAGGCGATTTCTATGGCGAGACAAGAAGCAGGACTGTGCATATGCTTGGATTGCATGGGAAAAAATTACAAAATCCAAGGGGTGGGGTGGGTAGGGTCTAAAAGAACTATCCAAATTTGTGACTGCACTAGCTTCCAAGATGGGATGGCATCTTATTGACAACCACATCTTGTGGAAAGAAGTCACATGCTCGAAATATATTGCACCAGACATTACTTTGGATTGGATCAGGGGTACCATCCTCCCATCTTCGGGGTCATCGATCATCTGGAAAGCCATCACTAGATCCATCGAACTGATCAAGGAAGGATAGGCTTGGCGCATTGGATCTAGTATAAGGGTGATAATTGGCGAGGACGCTTGATCAGGTTGTGGTTAAGAATTCAAATTACCTATGGACATCAAATTTCATTTGGCCCGGTTAGGCACTTTATACTTATCACAGATTGCGAACCCTATCCATACTGTCTGGGCCTCTCAAGCCTGGCTGTCTGCGCAGACACTAGATATCCTAAAGATCCGACGACTGATTTGGAATTGGTACATCCATGCTCTCAATGGAACCAACATTAGACTATCCGATAAAGATGATGAAATCTTGTGGGCCCTCTCCCCCAGCGGCAGATACAGACCAAAATCGGCTACACCACTCTTTGTGCTGCTCAGGAGCCCCAATCTAAGCAATGGTGGTGGAAAATTATATGGAAATTGCAGGCACCCCCTAAAGCCAGATTACTAATGTGGTGCATACTTACAAAATTCATCCCCACAAAGGACAATCTCACCAAGTGCGCGTATCATGAACCGTCTATATGCTGTTTTTGCCCCACACAAGCTGAGGATGTAAATAATATCTTCCAAGACTGTCCATCAATTATACACCTCTGGCATGCTACTTATTCCGCATTTGGATTCTCTCTTAGCTGGCATGGGTCCTCGGTCTGCTCGGTGTGGAAAAACTGTTGGCGGGAAGCTAGTCAATCCAAAGACCGAAACATTCCTCTCCTCATAGCCTGGGGGATTTGGATCACGAGGAATCAGTTCATGTTTCTGGATAAACCTATTGATTGGGATAGTTCCTATAGAAACACCATCTCCATATTCCAACTCATCCCTAACGATGATCAACAAGCATCAAACAGGACTATCTTACCTGAAACTATCGACCACACCTTTTCGTGGGCATATTTCGACGGGGCATCCAATAATAATGGATGCGGGGGGGTGGGTGTTGTTCTGCACATGTCTGATACACATTATTTCTGCCTCAAGATGGGACTTGGGCCAGGTTCTAAAAACTATGCAGAACTCAATAACCTCAGACTTCTTTTACTCTTTTCCCGTGAACAAGGTTGCTACAGGATTCAGATCTTTGGGGATTCACAGTTAATTATAAACTGGTTCAATTTACATGCACATTGTCACACCCACACCCTTTCTATAGTACTGGATGAGGTTCTTATGTTGAAATCACTTTTTGACTCTATCTCTATCACTCACATTTACAGGCAGAGGAATCAAATGGCCTATCAAATTTCCAAAGAAGCATTGCAGTTATATTGGGGTCAGTGGCATATATCAGTTCATGAAGATGTACCAGAGTACCAATTCTATCACCGCCCCTTCATTGACGATCTAGAGGCACAGGACACAATCATCCACTGATTGCAATTTTTGGCTTTTTGTACACTTTTGGTGGCAGAAAATGAACAATCATGTGGTGACTATTTTTATTTTTTTTTCAGTTATTTTACCTTTCGGCAGTTAATTTTATCTGTATATATTTGTGCATATATCCTACCAACTAGATGAGGATTTTGTGATTGATGGAGGGGAGAAAATGGTGGGAACATCACCTGGAGGAATTTTGAATGGCGAAGCACGGGACTGTGAGATTGACAAAAATCTGTTGCAGGTGCGGGGGCTACGAGATTGGAAAGCAGTGGAGAGATTTCATCACTCATTTGTAGATGGTGGGTCGACTTCTGCAGATATTTAAGGTGGTCAAGGAGGGAGGAATGGAGCCAGTTTGCAAGGAGATGAGAAGATTTTTGGGATTGCAGCAAATAAGTTGCAGGCACAAATCTTGCAGAGGAATGGTCTTCCAAATCGGTTGGTAGAGGAAGGGTCAGCTCCTGTCCTTAAAGGAGCTCAAGCTGAGGGGTGGGGGCCAGTTTCTGATCGTAAAGGGGCCCTGGACCAATTTATTTTCCTGACCTTTGGGATGGGGGGTCGGCATAGTGAGAAGGAGGAACTGGGAGCTGTAGCTGGTCACATTGGATATTCAGAGTAGTGTGGCTATCCTGTCTCGGAGGGAGTAAAGGGAAAGGGCTCTGGCATAGCCAGTGAGGCTGAAGGGAAGGCTTTAAATAAGGGATCTGGTAAACCCACAAAAAAGAAGTGGATTAAGTCTAAGCAGGTGGATTACAATTATGTGCTGGGTGAAGATATTGGCTGGGGGCAGGTGATCTTGATGGAAAATAGGACTCTGGTGGGAAGGGCTATGGGGAGGTATTTCACCCTGAAAATAGTGGTTTTATGGGTTGAATCATGTTGGAAGGATGTTATCGGATATGTGCCTGAGGTTGTGACTCTTTCTAGGGGGTGGTTTGCGTTTAATTTCTTGCATCCAAAACATGTGCAGTGGGTGCTGCAACGAAGATGGGCTTTAGACCACTCACCTCTACTTCTCAAGCCATGGCATCCTCTTTTTGATGCTAGTAGGGCGCAGGTGGATTCGGTCCCTTTGTGGGTTAGGCTGTCTGGTTTGCCTCTCCATTACTGGGCCGTAGGATCACTTCAAGAGCATTGGAAATATCCTTGGGTCCTTTTTGGAGGCTGATCTCTCCTTCCTGGAGTCAAAACAAAGGTGGGTAGCTCGGATCCTGTTAATATAAACATTAGAGAAGGTCTTGCGGAATCCCTGAATCTAAGGTGGGGGCATTATGTGATTAAGCAGATGATAGATTATGAAAATGTGCCTTTTAGGTGTAGAATATTTCATGCCTATGGTCATCCAACCTCTGACTGTAGATTATTCTTCCGTCATTTTAATGTCCAACGTTCTTGCAAAGATGAGGAGGAGAGGGGATCGGTGGGGGTAGATTCAGGTCTTTCTTCTAGGCAACCCTCGTTTCCTCATGAATCTGGTAGTGTATCGGTCAATGCTGAGAAGGATCTCAGTTGTTTTGTTGAAGAGGGAGTCATCTCTCAGTCGTTGGGGGATGATGGTATGCTGCTGGCAGCACTGAAGCATATGGAGCCTTCCTTCATGGGATCCTTTCCTTTTTCCCCGAGGCTCAATGTTTTCTTCAACAATGTCACGTTCATTGGCTTGGATTGGATGGAGGGTCTAAGGTAGCACTCTTCTTTCGCTGTTTTCCCTCATCCTACCCCTTCTTTTCCTTTGTCAGCTACTTTTGTGGAGGTATTAGATCTCGATCCCAGTGAAGGGGTGTTGGTTTTTGTCCCTTCTTCTTCAGATTCTCCGGTCTTTGGTTACTATCTGAGATCTAGTGCAAAGAAAGACTCTGGAGGGTTGGGAAAGGGGAAGTATCAGACTTCTCGAGGAAGGGGCAGGATTTCTTCTTTGGATAGAGCCCAGAATAAGGAAAAAATGGATGTTCACGATGGGAAACAACAATCAATTGAGAGGGCGCTTAGAGCAAGACGATCCCAGGAACCTGGTTTTTGATGAAGATCATGTCCTTTAATTGCAGGGGTTTGGCAGGTCCCCATAAGAAATCTGCCTTAAAGAGGGTTATCCTTCTTGAACATCCAGATATTATTCTGTTACAAGAGACTTTAGGAGAAGGATATGGGGTTAAATCTAGATTGGAAAGCTGGATGCTGGGGTGGTTATTTGAGACTTTGGATGTTAGAGGGCGTTTGGGTGGACTGGCGGTGGGATGGAATGAAAACCATCAAGCCTCTAAACTCTTGGGGTACGGAGTTGGTCCTGGGTCTAAATTTTCTAGAGTTGGGGTTGGGAGAACCTTTTATTATTTTTAATATTTATGGTCCTTATCAAAATAGGATCCCCTTTTAGGACTCTCTCTTTAGTAATACTCTACTCAAAGAGGACTCGGTGATCGTGGGTGGGGACCTAAACTTCTCACTGGGTCAGTCTAAGGTCTAGGGTACTCATGCTGATACTGATACTCTGACTGGCTACTTCACCCAGAAATTGGAGGAGAGTCTTCTGTTGGGTATAGAGCCCATAAAGCTGAAACCCACCTGGAGGAACAATAGATGTGGGGAGGGTCGAGTTGCGAAGAGACTTGATCATTTTCTGGTGGCAGAGCAGGTCGTGGATAGGCTTTTTCAAATCAGGCAGTGGATAGGATGTGGTGGTGCATCAGACCATTTTCCTATTTTTATTGAGTTTAAATTCGGGCCTTGGCAGCCCCCCAACCCTTTAAAGCTTAACAAGATTTGGCTCAAGAATGAGTCATTTAAAACTCTGGTTCAATCCAGGTGGATCCCTTTCAGCGCTGTTAGTACTCGCTCTGTGGCATATCAGTTTGCTGATAATATCAAGCGTCTCAAGGATGCCATCAAGGATTGGTCAGTGGAAAAGTGGTTGAGGGAGGATAGCGAATTGAAGCAGGTGGAAGAGGAACTTCGCATGATCTATGAAGGGGATGGAGGGGGTTTTCTGTCCCAAGAGGTTAAGAATACCCTTGTTCGTCTAGAATGGAGAAGGAACTCCCTCCTTTTGGAAAAGGAGGAACCTTGGAGGCTAAAAAGCGGGGCTACCTGGTTGGCAAGTGGGGATGATAATACCAATTTTTTTCATGCTTACGCTAGAGGCAAGAAGGCAGCTAGCGCTATTTAGAGCTTGAGTGATGGGCAGGGAGTGGAGCATTCTTATTTTGAGGCAAAGGCTATGTTGGGGGTGGACCATTTCAAGGCCCTATTTAAAGCTCCTATTCAAGCATCTCTAGCGGAAGTTATTAGAGTTGCACAACTATTCCCGAGGTTTGTGGAGGAGGCTGATAACAGATCCTTGATGGCAGAGGTTTCGGAGAAGGAATTAAAGGATGTGCTTCATAGCTTCCAAAAAGATAGAAGCCCAGGGCCAGATGGCTGGTCAATCAAATTCTTTTTGGAACTTTTTGATATGTTGGGTGCAGATTTGCTGAAAGTGGTGGAAGATACCAGAATATCAAGGAGGATTCCTACCTGTTTCAATTCTACTTTCATTGCCTTAATTTCGAAAGTGGAAAATCCATCTTCCTTGAATGATTTACATCCAATCTCTTTGTGTAACTGTATTTATAAGGTGGTCTCAAACGTTATTGCAAGAAGAATTAAAAGCATTCTGTCAGCTCATATCTCTAGCGAACAATTTGGCTTTATGGAAGGGAGGCAAATCCATGAAGCCATTGGAGCTGCCCAAGAGGGTATCCATAGCTTGAAGACCAAGAATATAAAAGGGATGGTATTGAAAATTGATCTCTCCAAAGCTTATGATCGGGTAAGTTGGATATATATTCGTATGCTTTTGAATCACCTTGGCTTTGGTATCGGTTTTATTAGATGGATCATGAGCTGTATTACAACAGTTTCTTTCTCAGTTTTGATTAATGGGGCAGCCTCCCTTTTTTTCCATGCTAAAAGAGGGCTTCTCCAGGGCTGCCCCCTATCCCATCTATTGTTCTTATTGGTTGCAGAAGGTTTGAGTAGGGCCCTTAAGGATGCAAAGAGACAGGGTTCATTGAAGGGCATTCAAGTAGCTCCAATTATGTTCATTACACATCTTCTTTTTGTTGATGATGTATTAATTTTCTGTTTTGGATCTGTGAGAGATGTGAATACTATTTGGGAGATTTTGGAACTGCTTTCCAAGGCCATTGGTATGGAGGTGAATGCTGATAAATCAACCATTACCACTCATCATTGAGGGAAGAGGAGAGGCTCAAGTTTCTGCAGATCTTTCCTTATAATTGTGCTGGTTCAGATGTTGGGTTGAAATATTTGGGGTTCCATTTAAAACCAAATGCTTATAAGAAACAAGACTGGATGTGGCTGTTGGAAAGATTGGAAAAGAGGTTAAAAGTTTGGAGTCATAAATGGATTTCTAGAGCCTGGAGATTGATTTTAGTGAAGTCGGTACTGGAGGCTGTTCCACTGTATTGGTTGTCTCTCTCTTGGATTCCAAAAGGCATCTTGGAGGTTGATCAACGGATCTATTTAATATTTCTTTGGAGTGGGAGGAAGGACACTTTGGTGACTCCTTGGGTTCGATGGGAGAAAATTGTTGTGCCAAAAGGGCTGGGGGGTTGGGGACTGAAAAATATCTTCCTCTTTGCTCAGGCCCTTGCTGCAAAGGGTGGTTGGAGGCTCATCAATTCGGCCAGCCTTTGGACCCTAGTGATTTCTCAAAAATATATTGCTCCTTTGTTCATTGTGGATTGGATAAGGAATCCAAGGAAGTATTATGCAGGAGGTCAGTGACTTGGAAGGATTTGGTTAAGTCTTTCCATATTCTGGAAACAAATCTGGTTTGGAATGTGGGTAGTGGCAGGAAGCTTCGTGTTGGAGAGGATCCGTGGATGGGCAGTGCTCTGTAGCACCTTCTTCCAGGGTGAACTATTGAGGCTTTGAGGCAGCGGGGGATTACTTTTCTTTCCCACCTTGTTGCTCCTATTCAAAGATAGTCTGGGCTTCAGTATTGGCTTTTGGCTTCCTCTTTGGGGCTGGATTCCCAGGAAGTAATGGATTTGGCTATATACATTAGTGCTTTAAAACATGCACATATTTTTCTATGGGAGAGGGAGGATAAGATTGTTTGGGTTTTTGATCCTTCGGGGATCTACTCTCCACAGGCTGGCTACTTAAAGCTATGTGCTGGGGTTTTTTTGGGGGATGGGAGATGGTGGTGGAAGAAGCTATGGAAGCTCAATTTCCCTCCCAATACTTGCCTATTCATGTGGTGTGTCTTGGAAAATAAGGCCTCAACCTGGGACAATCTGCAACGAAGGTGCTTTCAGGGACCTAGGTGGTGTGTATTGTGCAAATCGGATGAGGAATCTAGCAACCATATTTTTCTCAGCTATCCTTTCATGAAAGGGGTGTGGTTGGAATGCTCTAGATTGCTGGGTCTCCCATGCAGATGGGAGGGTCACTCAGTGTCTCAAGCCTAAAACTCTTCGTGGGCTGCAACTGCTGAGCCAAATCTTAAATCCCTACCTCTTCTTGTCATATGGGGATGCTGGTTGGCGTGTAATAGACTTATTTTTGATGAGGTTGTTAGTACCCATGAAATAATAGGTGCCATGACTATTGGTTTACACTGTGTTTCCCCAACACATCCGTGTTGTTAATCAAAGGGAACTACTAGTTTTGGAGATTGATAGGGAGATCCCATGGGGTTTTTTTAATGGGGAAGCATAGCTTAATGCTTGTGGGGGAGGGGCTATTCTTTTTCTTTCTATCTCTCTGTTGGGCTTGGGGAAGGCTCTAATAACCTTGATGAACTTATGAGCCTCAAGCTTCTCCTGATGTTCGCTGTTTTTTTTTCCACAGAAAAAAACGAACTTTCTATTAATATAGATAGTCTCTGAACATATGCCATGCATTTCTGGAAGCAAGCAGCCATTCCCTTAGAAAGAGAATGGAATCAAGGCTACTTACCATCTGATGAAGATGTTAGCAGCCCAAGAGAAACCAAAATGATCACAGCTTAAGCATCGGTGCAACTCTTTATGCTCATCATCAAAACAGATGAGAGCAGTAAGAGACAGCACAATCGAGATGCTCCAGCACCCATAAGAACTGGCAGTAGATACTATCCCAGCCCCATATAATACCATAAATAAAACAAAAAGCGAGCCCAGAACCTCCTTATATAAGGAAAACAATTCTGGACTCAATATAGTAGCAGTTATCACATAAGTTTAAAAAGGTCCACTGTACAATGCTGAAAAATAAACTGAAAATTAAACAAAAAGAGGCTGTTCATGAGGTTGAACAGTCCCATTTACTACTTCCGCTACTGCCCAGGACCCCAGAGCGAGTTGAAGACCTTCTTTAGATAAGATATTCCTGATGTTCGCTGTTGAGAAAAGGTGCTGAAATATAATTTTTTTTGGGGACTTCATGAATGTAATAAAATGGATAAAGGGCATTCAACAGTGCAGATTTCTTCATTTACAAAGTCTGTTACTTTCTATAAGAGATCTCCTCCTTACCTTCGAATCTTTCTCCTGTGAGCATATTTATAGGGAAAATAATGGATATGCGAATCGGGCTTCCAAGGTGGGGCTACAACTAGCTGTGGGGACCTGGAAGGTTATAAAGCACAGGGATGGAGAAACTTGGGAGTATTTTCATCCCTCTTTTTTTTCCTGAGCAGTACTAGGCTTCTTTTGGCCAAAGGTAATGTTTCAATTACTTAGGCTTGTGTCTCTATTCCCTGCGGTGTTTGGTGTAGAGTTTTTTTTTACAGCAATGGTAATTGATGGAAGGGGTTAGAACCTACCTAATAGCCTCCCCCGAGGTTATGATTGTTTTTTTTTGGTTGTGGCTGGTAAGTCTGCGTTTCCCCTCGGTGGATGAACGATTTTTTGGGTCACTGCTATGGGTGTTTAGCTCCCATTTTAACTGCTGTCATTGTTTTGTTTTTTCTCCCTTCTAGCTCTTTCGTCTTTGAGGGTAGAGTTTTTCTGTTGCTGAAACAACAGGAGTGTCTTTGGTGAACTTGGAACATCATTCAAAACAATTTTGGAAAGCGTTATTTTCTTCTTAGTTAGCCCACTGTTGTTGGCTGGATAGCAGTAGGACTGAAGTTATCTGAAACTATTTTGTTCATGAATGAAGAGAGGTTGGTTCGAACTGGGGTTTTTTCACAAGTTTCCTTACAACAGTCATATTTCAGTATGTGACTGTTGCCCATTGGACTAGACTACAAACTTAAGTGTTTGACTGGAAAAATCACAATTATGTGTTTTTTCAATGTAATTTTGTTCTCATCTGTAGAAATAAAATTATGCTTTTTTCCCCAAAAAAAAAAAATATTAGATGCAAAACAGACTCTGGTTATTTGACATGTTATTGACTCTTCGAAGTATGGACTACTATTTTGAACTTGCATAGTTGATATGCTACTTGATGCAACATGTAATTTTTCTTATTATTAATGAAAAATTATGACTTTTTTCTTGGGAGAACAAATGAGTCATGTAACAGAGGTTGTATCATGCATTATAGTGAGTATTGTATGGGCTTATGAGCATCATTGTGATAAGTCTTGTATTTCATTATTAGCCTTGTAATTCATTTATGAAGCCCTGCAACTAATGTTGAATCCTTTTGGTCATGTCATGAGAGGTATTTTGTCATGAGTTGATGTCTATGGTCCACAATATGTTGGTCTCTTGCTATGAAAAAGAGGCAATGGTACATGAAGATTTATTTGTGCAGCAGTACGAGGAGCTATTTGTAGCTCATTTAAATATGCAGAGGAAGAAGCTTGTACAACAAAGAGAATACATGATTTTGTACTGGGGCTTGTTAGCATAATGTTGGTTAACATGTTTAGAGGTGATGGTTGATGTTTCTTTTAGAGAACCTAGACTACCATTTTCCATTGATGTCAAAGGGGGAGGAATAAATAAGAGATGTTTGTGTGTTTGTAAGAGGTTTCCATCAATGCCAAATGGGGATATTGTGTGCATTATGGCTCAATGATTGGTTGGCATTGACTTCAACCTAGGTTTGTTCATGGTACTTATAACATACCCGGGTTAAAAATTCATGCAATAAATTTAATAAAGGAAAAATAAGCCCAAGGTCATGGGACATGTACTCTAAGATGAATGTTGGAAAAAAATCCTAGTGGGTGTTCATTTGGTTTATTATGGTTAAGGAGAATGACAAAGGATTTGAAATGGAAAAGAGGCATTAATTGGTATTTTATTTATGAAAATAAAGGAAATTAGGAGAAAAGGAAGGTGAAAGGTCACATGTTGCGTGTGAGGAGAAAAATAGTGGAAAATTGAAGAAAATAGAGGCCTCAATAATAAAAAGGCTTCTGAGGATCAATTCACATCCTCTTTTTTTTTTTTTTTTTTGGAATTGGTTTCAGAGAGGAGAAGAGAACCAAGAGAATAAAGCAAGCAAAGGAAGGAAAAAGAAAGCAAAGGAAATAAAGGATCAAGCAAGGAATGGTTTGATAAAGTGGATTCAATGGAACACTTGCAGGTAATAGGTTGCATGTATGATTTCCTAGCTTGTTTTGTCATGCATGGTATATGCATGTGTGTAATATGTATTTGGTTCATTTGCGGTCATTAACATGGGTTTTTCATGGTTTGACACTAGTTTTAGCCTTGCCTTGCCATTTATGGATAGCCATGGTGTGATTGGATTCATTCTTGATTGAGTTTTGGATTTCCAAAAGGTTTTGGATCTGGTTGAGGTGGTCTCATGAAAATCCAAAGGGTTTGGGTGGAGATGGTTTTCTCCAGGAAGCCCTCAATAGGTGGGTGGAGACAAGAAAATTCCTCAAGGGACGGTGGATGAATTTTGAGGCTTCCAATCCCGGTTTGGTTTTGTGATCTCAGAATCGGTTTAGGTGAGATCACAGTAGTGTGAGGGTGGAGGGGGTTTAACCAATGGATTCCCTTGGTTGTTTATGCATTATTTTATCCCATGAGATCCCACATTCATGCTTGGAATATGGCATGAGAATGATTGGCTGAAAGAGAGATTTGGTTCAGCTCAATCTATTATCGGGTGGTACGTGGAAGTTCCTGACTTGGTTGGCTTTTGTCTATGACTAATAAGAGCTATATTCCCTTGTAATTCATGAGTAATTATACTTGTTACTATGTGTTACAGGTAAATATACCCTAAGGTCTAGGTTGAGGGACCTAACAGAGCGGAAGGCATATCATCACAAGAAGCACTCTAATTATGAGTTTTAATGCTTGAACTAGAAAATTGAGGATAAACGACCTTACCCGTTTGTCCTACGTCTGGGGTCGATCCTGTAGGGAGAAAACCCTCTACTACTCCTCATGCTTAAGAACCTGCAAATCAATCAAGACAAAGCACACAAACTAGTTGCACAACATATATGTCTTAGATGTCAACATGTTAGCATATATAATCTCACAAAAATAGCATGAAATAAACCATTACAAGATCATTCAGCATGTATAGGAGACATATAACATAAAAACATTGGGAATGGGACATAGCTTCTTTTATTGATAATATGTAAAGAGAAAGTGGAGAAATCACCTGAGATCTGCCACAGCTCCAAGCGAAACCGTCCTCCGGATCCATCCAACCCTAGCCTCATAAAACTTCTTCCATAAAGGGTGCACAAAGGATGTCACATAATGTGGGAGGTGAACATCACAAGGAAACAAGGGTTTCCTGAACCTGGGAAGCGCAGGAGGCACAGGGAAATATTAGATTTTATCAGGGCTATAACAGGCTATAATATCAATATCATTCTCTCTCCTCCCTTGGGCCATTCCCTTGAGGTGCATTTATACTTCCTAAAATCAGTTTTTTCAGTTGGGAAACAGTTTGGTCACAGGATGGGGTAGCTAAGTTACAGGAAAAACCCGTAAACCCCACTTAATTAGTAGGGAGTTTTTATATTTTTTAATATTTTAAATAGTATACGCGGGTCAATTATGGATGGACCTGCGTCTGCACGCGGAAAAATATGGGATAAAATATTGTTTTTTAAGAAGTTTGACCAGTTTGAATAGAAGGGCTGCCCAAGGCCAATGCATAAGTCATCAAGTATATAGAAGTGATAAATAATGTTATAAAACTATGTTACATTATGGTTGTTCTACCATTATTGTTTATCTAGTTATATGTTGGTTATAAGCATGGTTTTATGGCAAATTAAAGTTATGGCTCTTATCATGTTTTTACTAGTAAATGAATGGTTAATGAATGCATGACCTAATAGATGTTATTGTAGTTATTGTGAGAGGGCATTAGTTGTTCCTTATGTTTCTAAGATAAGCTTCAGATATATATGTTCAAATATGCATTCATGACTTGTAGATTTCATATTCACCTTGTGTTTGATGGAATGACTGTCATGGTTATACCTTGTTAGGTCAAGTCCTTGATTAAGTTTTGTGTTAGAGGATTTGTCCTTGCGTCATCAATTTCTAGGTAATGACCTAGAGTCTAGCCCTAAAAAGGTGGAACAAATTTCACGGTAGGCTTTCAGTCACATGGATACAAGCTTGCGCATGCGACTGGGAGTTTAGGTCAACGAAAAATCAAGTTAACTCAGGGTTTTGGCACATGGAAGTGTGGTTTAGCCCTTTAGGGTTCTGTAGCACCTTGGTGTTTTGAATCCATTTCCTTAAGGTTATATATGAGGTTGACTCATGTCATAGTATCCCACAATCCATTTTTACCCCTGCAAGCAGGTTAAAGTGGGTAGATATGGGAGGAGGCATTACAGTCCTTGTTGCATTGATGTTGTTGATGTGGTAGTCTCAAGGTGTTATAAGTTTGACAAGGTTTATTAAGGTGTCACAGATGTTGCAGAGATGTGAAAGGGCTCCATAAGTCATGTTGTGTGAAGAAGTTATGTTGTAGATGCATGAAAGATTAAGCTAGACATCTAGTGGAACAAGATGACACATGTTGCAGAGCATGGAAGGAACATTATACTGCAATTCCAAAGATTAAAGGGTGTTTTATATTCCTTTAGGTGCAAAAATAAAACCACTAGCATAATCTAACGAATTTGCTCTTGGTAAAGGGTGGTAACATTCCATTTAAATTAGTTCTCCAACACATGTGTGATTTGGTCCTCCAAAGAAAAATTGGTTGCGTTTGAAGTCTGAATGCACTAATGGCTAGGTTAATGGCATGATGGAATGCATTAATTGTGTAGTTATGCATCAATTATTAGTTTGAGTTAGTGTTTTATTTACTAATAAAATGAACTTATCAGGAGAGAGATAATTGGGATGGCAAGAACTGAAGGCTGTGAGCATCATTCCAAAAAGGGTGTGCGCATGGAATAAAAAAAGAGAGGCTATGCATACTTTGTTCTGAAAAACGATTCAATATGTAGATGTGTGGTTTGAAAAACTTGTAGAAGGAGACAGTGTGATTAGACACTGGCCATTACACCCATACAAAGAAATTGAATGCACGTAGATGTCCACTTAACCAAATTTGGACTGTGTATTTCTAGTATAGAGTATATAGACAATGTGCATCACAAAGTTGGAGCGCATGTAAATTAATGCATGGAGAAAAAAAGGAATATGTGTGCACTGAAATGGGATGAAACAACTTGAAAAGTATATTGATAATGAGTGATGTTAAAAATATAATGAATGCGTCATTTGTAAAAAATTAATAGCACGATCTGAATGTTAGTGTGAATAGAAAAGACAAGGAAAATGTTAGGTCCTTATAATACTAGTGTATCCCCTTATTTTTATTGTTAGTGTAGCCCCTTTATTGTTATTTTTGTGCCCATGTATTCCCCAGATTGTTGTTATTGTTCCCCATAGAATCCCATTATTTTTATTGTTGTGCCATTACATTATTATTGTTATGTCGGCTTTGATTATATTGTGACCCCTTAGAATGCTATATAGAAATGAGGTTTTTCCATTTGAATCATCCAATAATTGTTCATTTATGTAATGTAAAGGAGGTTCTCCCCTAGAAGAGGATTATTTTTAGTCGTCTATCTATATTTTCTTCTATTTTGTGAGCTGGTTGCATACCATTTGGTATCAGAGCTTTTGATTCTAGTGTTTCACTTCTTCAAACAAGACATCTTGTAATTTTTGCTATAATTTTTTTTTATACGAAGCTCGAGAAGATGAAATTGAAACCACGTGGATTTGAAATAATGGTGAAACTTTTTTACAAATTTTAGATCTTGGTTCGCTATATTATCAGAGATATGATCTGAGGAAGTTAGGGTTTTTGCAGGCTCCATAATTTCATCTCAAACATGTGACCGAGGGAAAATAGTCATAACTTTCGTTTCAGGCATCAGATTTGAATTCTGTAAAAATTGGTCGAAAGTGCACAAACTGTAGTTTTTCCTGTATCAATTTTAGAGCCGAATGTTGAAACAGTGACATATGGAATCCCTTACAACTTTGCTCCACTAAACCAATCCATAATGAGGTCATCGTGGGAGATTTGACATAAATTTATCTTGAAGAATCCAAATTTGCTCTGAATTGTGGAATTGGAATGAAGACTCAAAGGGCTAACAAAAGACCAAATTTAATATATTGGAGACAAAAAATCACAGAGATACAATAGTTTCAAGATCAAGCTCATAAAAGCAAGAAAAAAGTGTGTATTTTTTATTTATATTTTAAATTGCATAACTTTTGTTTGAAAAATCAATTTGAAGTGATTCCAAAGGCATATTGAAGCATATATATCAATATTGGGTTATAAAATTCCTCCAAAACAAAAGAATTATACACCCATTAAGCCATCCGAAAGCTCTACTATGACGCATGAAGAGGAATAATTGCAACATTATATCTCAAAATTATGGGGCCAAGTGCAACAAATTTCACTCTCACAAAGAACAACCAAAGATGAAATAAAAGGTGACACGAATAGTTTAAAATCAGACATGGAAGGTTTTAAGGATGGCACGAAAGCTAATATGGATGGTATAGAATAAAAAATGAAAGGAAACACGGAAGATTTGAAAAATGTTTTAAAAGCAGACACATAAGGTTTGAAGGAAGGTTTGAAAAAGTTGCTACAATAAATGATTCTTAATGGAGAAAAGTATTAGATGAAATTCATGAGAAAAAAATAAATGCTAATCATGATTTTATAGAATCTAAAGTTTGATTGAAGACCCAAAATATTCCAAAGATCAATATGAGTAAGTTTGATGGCAAGGATCTAGTAACATGGATACTACACATGGAGCAATATTTTGATCTCCATAATGTGCAACACACATAAAAGGTACACATTGAAACTTTATATTTAGAACCCAATAAGTTTCTATGGTATTGATGGCTTTATTATTGTAAAATAATTGTCACTTGGTCAATTTTTATGGAGGAAATGATAACAAATTATGAGGATACAAAGAGAAACACCTTGTTTATCCAATTGGTAAATCTCAAACAAAAGGAATCAATGGTGAAGCACATTGAGGACTTCCAAAAATTGAATATAAGGGTAAATGATATTCCATAAGAGCATAGGATTGATGTATTCATAGGGAATTTAAATGATAACATCCAACATGAGGTTCTCCTTTGGGAAGCTGATTCATTGGAGAGGGCATTCAGGTTGGCCAGAAAAATTGACAGCAAATTTATGGCAACAAGGAAGCCTACCACTCACAATTATAAAGATGGAAGTGTTGCTGCTCCTAGCCTTCCACAACATATAAGGTTAACACCACAACAATTGGAAGAAAAAAGAGAAAAAGGGTTTTTCTACAGTTATGATAACAAATACACTAAAGGTCATAAGTGTGCTAAGAAGAAATTATTTTACATAGATTGTGAAGAGGAGAAAGAAAAGGAACAAGAAACTTCAAAAGAAGAGGTTATACACCATGAAAAAACCCTAGATAAAGAAGAAATGAATCCGAGCATATATTGTAATGCATTGGAAGGAATTACCACTCCTCAAACTCTAAATATAGAAGGGCATATCAAGAAGGAAAAGGTGATGTAGTGTTGATTGATTCGTGTAGTACCCATAATTTTATTCATTGTAAGGTAGACAAGGAATTGAATTGCTTCTTATACACATCACCAGAGAGTCAAGTGATGGTTGCAAATGGAGGAATTATAAATTGATCTGGAAAGTACCATAATATCAAGCTAACCATGGGGGAATATTTATTGGATAGTCCAATTCTCTCTATTCCAATGGGTGGTGCTATTGTTGTACTAGGAGTCCAATGGTTACAATATTTGGGTATGATAACTTTTAATTTTCAAGAACTTTTCATGAATTTTTTGGAAGGAAAGGAAGTTGAATTAATGGTTATTGCAAGGAAACCAGTAAAAATAAATAGATCTAATGGAATGCTAAATATTCTAAAGAAAGAACAATGTGGCGTAATTTCACAATTATGCTCACTAGATGTTCAAAAATTGAAATTATTTGTTTTTCCAGATCTCCAAAAAGTCTTGGAAAAGCATTCCAAGGTATTTGAGACTCCCACCTATTCGTGATCATGATCATTCTATTCATTTGATTCCAGGAAGTGTTCCTCCAAACATCAGGCCTTACAGATATCCCTATGCCCAAAAGAGTGAAATTGAACGTATGGTTGCATAAATGCTAAAGGCCAGTATAATTCAACCTAGTCAAAGTTATTTTTTGGCTCCAATAGTATTGGTGCACAAGAAGGATGGGTCATGGCGCATGTGTCCGGATTATAGGGAGCCCAACAAGATCACTATTAAAGATAAATTTCCCATTCCTGCCATTGATGAATTATTGGATGAATTACATGGAGCAATTTAATTCACCAAGTTGGATCTTCATTCAGGATATCATCAAATAAGAATGAAGACTGAAGGCATTCTGAAAACAACATTTAGAACTCAGGAGGGTCATTATGAATTTTTGGTCATGCCTTTTGGCCTTACCAATTCACCTTATATATTTCAAGGTCTGATGAATTTCATTTTCAAACCCTTCTTGTTAGTATTTTTTGAAGATATACCAATCTACAAGAAGTCTTGGAAGGATCATGTTCAACATGTTGACAATGTACTCAAATTATTAGAGGAGAAACAATTATATCCAAAAACCTCCAAATGTTTCTTTGGAGTACATGAGGTGGAATATCTAAGTAATAAAGTATCTCATGAGGGTGTTAAGGTAGATCATAAATCCATTAAGGAATGGAAAATCCCCACAACCATAAAACATCTGCGAGGATTTCTCGGGTTGACAGGCTATTATTAAAAGTTTGTTAAGAATTATGGGAGAATATCAACACCTCTAACAAAATTACTGAAGAAATATGCATTTTCTTGGACTCCGTAACCAATTAAGGCCTTTGAACATATTAAAGAGGCAATGTGCCAAGCACTGGTCTTAGCTAAGCCAGAATTCACAAAAAATTTATTGTGGAATGTGATGACTCAGGAAATGGAATTAGTGTTGTTTCAATGCAAGAAGGAAGACCCATTGCGTTTGAAATCCATCCAATCAAGGGAAAGTATTTACACAAACCTTTTTATGAGAAGAAAATGTTGGCAATACTACATGCACTTAAGTAATGGAAACCGTACCTAATGGGAGGAAAATTCAAGGTAAAAATGGATCATGATAGTCTTAATTACTTTTTAGAAAAATATTATCTTCAGAAGAACAACAAAAATGGGTCACAAAGACGTTGGGTTATGACTTTGAAATCATCTACAAAAAAGGGAAACAAAATATTGTTGTAGATGCACTTTCAAGAAAGGATGAGGATGTGGAAGCATTGCTTTGTGCCATTTCTATTATCCAACGAGATTGGATAATGGAAGCAAGGGATGAATGGAAGAATGATGAAGAAGTGTGGGCACTCATTCAAAAACTGCAGCAAGATCCCAATACATATGATACATCTAGATGGAAAAATGATTCATTATGGTACAAAGATCAGTTCTACCTTTGTAATAATTCCCATATCAAACAAAATATTCTTCTGGAATTGCACACCTCACCCTTAGGAGGGCACCCAGGATTTTTAAAAACTTACCACAGGGTTAAGAAGGGTTTTTTTGCAATGGCCTTAAATCTGAAATTCAAAAGTTAGTGGGGGAATGTTTAGTTTTCCAACAAAATAAAGTTAATTAAATTAAGATTTCGGGTTTGTCACAACCCTTATCCATTCCAATTCAACCTTGGGAGGAGGTTTCAATGGATTTTATCATAGGTTTACCAAAGTATGAAGGAAAGAGTTTCATCATGGTGGTGGTTGATAGACTTACTAAGTATGCACACTTTTTTGCATTATCTCATCCATTTAAATCCAATAAAATTGCTATTGCATTTATTGAAACAATTAAAAAGATACATGGAAACCCAAAGATTATTGTAAGCGACATAGATCCTATTTTCACTTGAAATTTTTGGACGAAATTATTTTCTTGTATGGGTACTCAATTATCTCATAGCTCATCTTATCATCCTCAATCTGATGGGAAAACTGAGATAATGAACAAATTTTTGGAGTGATATATTCGTTGTTTTGTATATGATAAACATGAAAATGGGTCAAGTGATTACTATTACCACTCAAAACAGCAGGGGAACTAAAAGGGTTTCCTAAGAGGGAAATTGCTAGGTTAAGGGAAACGATGGAGGCTTAGCCAATGTCACCACAGCTAAGGCTTCCCGATCTTTACAGACTTTCACCGATGGGAGGAGTCTTGATTCTTTTGAGAAGCCACTTATGAAGGATATATCAATGAATAAGTGTGAAGTGATCCCGTAAACCCTTTCCCTAGGATAGAATAAAGAGTGAGACATGCTTGCCTTTTAAGAAAGGGACTTGATCTTCTAAGGGAAGGCGGGTGAAGATTGGAGGGCGAGGATGAAGTGTACAAATTGTAGAGGTACTTCCTAATCCCTAAAATCCTATAAGAAATTAGATTCCCAAATATTCCTTGATGAATAGTTTTTAACAACAAATGGTACCACATGGGGCTAAGTGGATCCAAACCAGGTTTGGGGATGGAATATAACAACAAATAATGCTCATATCTCAGTGTTACACAATATTTTGTCACCGTCCCTGCGATCCCCGTCCTGAACATTGCAGGACCATTTCAGTGACTTCTGTGTATTGTCATACCTTGCTAAAAGTGTCTTTTCACTCCTTGGCATGTCAAGAACATTTCCTCTATTGATCACTCCTCAAGCAGACTCTCAAAAACATGTGTTTCTGGGTCGGCGCTGGTATGAAGTTATGGCCTCATGCCCATAGGGAAATTGACACTGGACCCCGCGCCCATTGGCACTCTGTCCCAATGTCTCACCCGTGCCGAGATGTTTTTGGAATGTTTTTTAAAATAGAAGCGAATTTTCCATTCCTAACTACTTTGTGAGCGGAGTCATCATGGTTTGTTCGACTGAATAACGTCAAAATCCTCCCTTTGGCTTCTTGTTTCCTACATTTGTGCAACTCCCCCCAGGGATAAGGCCTCTCTTCCACCTAATGAGGGATCCCAAAACACCTCCTCCTCTCCTATAAATACTTCCTTCTCACATGGTTTCAGCTAGCTGAACAATCCTTACTATAGTTGGTGTGAAGAATAAGGCAGAGAGGAATCCTTTGTCCAGAGAGAGTTTATGCCCGTTGCCTCATCAAGTCTGATCCCCGACGAATGCTTGAGATGCGCTTGACTAAACCCGTCGAAGGAGGCTGCAACGTCAAGGAATTAAGGTTGTAAACTTATTTTCTCTATCATTAATACATGACTGGTTTTTTGGTTCTAATTTTGTGTTCGATCATATGAAAAATGTTTGATTCTCCTTGACCATTCAAATAACATTAAATGAAAGTATGTTTTCATATGCTGTCATCATTCACTTGATCCTTATGCAGGTACATAGACATTATCACTGAAAGACAACAATGTGTGAAGACAAAGATCAAAGGATCACTGCTACAAGTTACACCAAAAGCGTTGGACCAAGGTAGGTCATCTATCCCAACTCGTTTTCATTTATAAGCTAGGAGTCTGAAATTCCAGCATGTTCCCTTGTTGTTAGACCCACTCTAGGGCTTGAGGGATTGCCTTTGTCCGTAGAGGGGATTTACTTGCTCAACACCCGGACAAGGTGAGGGGAAAGGATCAAACATGAATTTTTACTTCAAAAGATCAAATTGACCTTTCCAAATGCTAAACTTGGGAAACACAGGGCCAAAATTGGTCCTAGAGCTAGCGCTTGAGGTATTCTGAGATTCCACCATCAGAATTGGCCCAAATTTGGAGGAGAGTGAGGGGACCCATTAACGCAATTGCCTCTACGAGATCGAAGTTTTCCTATGGGTAGATTCCTAGGAAATTGATGCCTTGGGTGACTGAATGGGGCTAAACCTGGGTAAAGGGGGGAAATTGTGAAAACGAGGGGAAAATGTTCACCCTTTTGTGAAGGACCAGTGCTTAATTCACTTAGGGATATGGATTCAAGGATAATGATGAATAAGAATTCAGTTTATTGTTCAAGGAGGCCCAAAAAGTCAACTTCGTCCAATGTTAGAGGAAACATAAGAAAAGTGATGTTCAAGCATTTATACTTCATAAAAATGGTGCAAGATTATCAAGATAAAATTATCTCTAGGAAATTTCATTCATCTAACAATGCCCCATACATAGAATAATCTATATAGACACATAGTTCCACATTTCAATCATGCATCAAATAGCACTAATTATAGCGAAATCCAACAGTATGCAACAACAAGAAAATAACATCAAATTTACACTTAAAATGTTAAAGGGTATATCCAACTAGCATCTCATTTTCACATAAGAAGCTCCAAGATAGAAACATCCCTTATCCATACATCAAAATTCATCCATCATCCAAAAATCTCCACTAAGGAAAAAATGTGAATTTATCTTAAGAGAGAGAGATCCAAATTCAAGTGATGATAGAAATGAATCCAATTGACTCTTATTTATACCCCTTTTAGGATTTTTATTTAGCTAATGAGCCTACATTAGCCCCTAAATAAAATAATGTGCAAATAAAACAACTTTTGGTGACAATCCCACCAAACTAGCTCATAAATGGAATAATAAACCTCTCACGAGGTCAAATAAAATAATATATTCATGTCTTGGGGACCTCCCAAGGCATAATCATATCTATAAGTGCTATAATTATTAATAAAATCCTCAAAATATAATGGAAAAGTGGGTGGCCCCTTGTTCTACAAGTAGTAGACCTATGGTGCTCCTAATGGGTGTGGGGGCACACCAATGACCCCATGGGTCTCCATATGAGTCAATGATGAATGTCGATCGTCTACAAGGGCTCAAATGATGGAATGAACACTACCATGTAATTGTAAAAGTCCTAGGACACCTACCAAGTGTGTGGTGCTCCTGTGGGGCCTGCTGGGTATAATGTACGAAGTGCATCATCCTCGTACCAAAAGTGGGTCTCTTGTAATCTCTGGACATTGGTGGGGATCCGTGGAGTGATTTCTGATGTTGTGGAAGCCCATGGCTCTCTACACATACCCTACATTTTCCACTGTAGCCCTTTGGGAGGTTAGGACCACATATAGGGAGACCAAACCTAAATGGACACCACCTGCAATCCTGTATAATATCCAGTGCGTCCCCTAGCCTTCCAGTACAACAAGTAATTAGAGTAATAAATTAAAATATCTTACAAAACAAACCATATATAAAAAAATGGGAAATTCACAATGGCATTCCTTCCATAGTGGGCTTTGGCATGTGCTAGTGTCTCCAGGCTCCAAAGGGGTTTAGCCAAGTACCTTATTAGGTGGCTTCTACTCTTAAAGGGATAGTATGTCCAAAGTACATAATTTAAATGGGGGTGGAAAGTGATAAATAAGTGAAATGGAGTAGGGAATGAGAGGGGCAATCCTGGGGCATATATTGGGGCACATGGGCAGCTAGATAAGGGAAACCCACACTTCGGTATATAATGTGTAGGAGAGAGTAATCGTGGTACACGAGGTGCCCCGACCTTGCTTTTTCCACCCTTCTTTATGTGCCTTTTTATATTTATGATTTTTCTTTAATTAACTGCTCGAGGCTCAAAGGAAAAGAGCATGATGTGTAAGATATAGTAGTGATTACCCCCTTTAAGGTAGGGTGGTTCATTTCCCTCTAGGGATTGGGACAATCATGGGTTCCTGAATGATAGAGGAGGCTTATCTAGGGCCTATGGAACCCGAGTGATGACCATGGGTATGGGGCATAGCTCATGTATTGGCTTTTTCCCATGTGTTGATTTTTTTTTTTTTTTTTTTTTTTTTGTCCTGAACTTATTTTTCATTTTGTGCTATAATTTCCTATTGAATGTGGCCAGTTATGCTTTTATTTTTTCTTTTAGTTGCTTCAACCTCCAGGGCATCATTCCAGGCCTAACCCAAGGTGTGGGAAAGGGGATAGGGAGGCTGACCCTATGTGGAAAAAGAGAGGAAATGTGGACCCAGGTGGGAGAAATGATGAAAGGGGGTATAGTGTATGGAAAGGGAATAATATATGCAAATAAAGGAGCAACACCACACACCCAATGTCGGGGTTTCCCAAGTAGTACCACCCTAGAACCAAATGGTAAAAAAATGAGATCCCACGGGACTAAGATCTAAGGGTAACATCCGAAAGAGATCAAGGGGACAGTAGCACAAGCTAAGCCCACTCTTTTTTCCAAATTCCCCCATCAATACATGCCTAGAAGTATCCATGATAAGTAAACCCAATACTCATTTACCAAATGACAAGACATACCTTTAGATTTAGGAGGCCCACCTTCAAACATACGATTAATATAGATGTGTGAGGGACCACATGGCTGGCTCAGGTGGTGGAGAAATGATACAACAAGCTAGAAGAAGGTTGAAGGGGTTGCTAGCTACTGGCTGAGGTCCATCATGGAGAAATATTTCTCCAAGGGATATCACCCACGAAGTGGTGGGTAACATCTGGCTCCAACCGGGACACGATACCTTGAAGAAGTGGGCAAGGCTACTCGAAAGAGAGGTCACGAGAAATCCAAAAATCTCTCGATTTTCGTAGACCTGTTATCTGCACATGTCAATGATCAAATCCATGTGGCAACATGTTTTTCACGATGTCTTATGATCACCCATGCTTAATGTCACTAGTGAGATATTTGATTTACCTTTGTGTTTGTTGATGATGTAGGAGATCCCATATTTGATCAAGTGGTACTAGTTGACTCATTGCATGAAAATTACATACCTCATATACATGTAAGGGATTTCAAACTATACATGTAAGGGCTTTCAAACACTATGTCACACACTTCAATGGGTACTATGTATAATTCCACTTCATCAATAAACTCTGTAGTTGCAACAAATTTTACCTTGCACCATTTCTTGACATTGATTTTTGCATCCTTGTTCATCCACACAAATAGGTATAGACTTGGATGATCATGAAACTCTAACTATATTGGCTTCTATGAGACCGGTCTTCTCTTCTTGGTGATGAAGGATACTAAGATTCACCTCCTTTTGCATTGAAGTGAATGCAATATTCTCATCCACATATGAGTTTCTCTCTACTTGATATTAAAATGGTTACAGTGGTTACTTTGATCCTTGCATTGATGTGCGGTGGTTTTTGTCTTCTTATCATTCCATTTCCAGTTATTCTTTCCCTCATTGGAAGCATATTTGTGATTTTTTTTGGAAACACTTGGTTGTCCTTTTCTGTGGCCAACATCCCATATATTAGTTTTTCACAAAGGGATCATTGATTGTCCTAGTATTGAAAAGCATCACTTACTTCCAAAAATTACCATGAAGACCCTTCAAATACTTGAGGAATACATATGGGTTTTTGGGGGCCTGATAGGAAACCTGATATCCATTTTCTTGAATTCAATGGTGAACCCTTGCACACTCTACCCCTACCTTTTCCTAAAGTAATGTAAATGGATCCATTGGTCCTCTACACAATTGAACTTCTAGAATGATATTATTTAGATTTTCACTTATTCCCAACAAGTTAATGTATGGCCCTCTAATTTCAATCTAGAGAATAAAATCTCCTGCTCTTTTTCTATATGGTGGACACTAAAATATACCGCTAATAGTTGTAACCAATAATTTAAGTTTATTTCATTTATATTACCTTAGTGTGGCTGGATATCCACTTTCACTTCCATTTTAAATAAGGCTTATGAAAGGGTAACAACACTGTAAATCATCTATGCTTTCTCAGTCTCTTTCCTTAACTCCTTTTCTAGGTCTTAATTTTCCCCTAATTTTCCCCTCTGATATGATCTCTACATTAAATATTACAACCTCCCCGATGGTCCAAGATTTATTGCAATATTTGTTAGGAGGAAGGCCATATTACAAGATATGTCAATGGTTTTCTCTTCCTATTAGGTAAAACTTTACTCGATGAAAGAGTAAAAGTTACTTGGTCTACAATGGTGTTTTTAGGATAATGGTTCTATGCATGTGGAATGCATGTAATGGGGCATGTAATGGTATAAGCGAGGCGAGTGGTGAAGGCTCACATGGTAGACTTATCCAAGCTTTTGGGTTTGTGATATGGTTCATGTTGTTGTGTGTCATTTCGAAGGAAAATTCGTCTAGGTTGTGCAAGGAGGAGGTCCAAGTGATGAACATGAAGTACAAGAACATGGAACTAGAAGAGAAAATTAGAGGTATGCATGCATAGGTTCATAAGGAGAACAAGCACGAAAGCTATATTTGGAGAGGAGAGTGTTACGCGAGAGGATGACCATAGAGATAATGAAATAAAAAATATTATTATTTTGTAATGGAGTTAAATTTTTTATTACATGTAAATGGTTATACTTCCTAATAAGGCATGCATACGCACAATAAAATACTGGTAACGTCTACATTTATACCTAAGTGACAGGGGGCATGCCAAATTATATATCGGATATATAATTTGAGGGGGTAGGGCCTAAAGGTGAGCGAGCTGGATCACTTGGCTGGTTTGGCCAGATTTGGTCAAGGAAACCCCAAGTCAAGTTTTAAGGTAGGATTGTTAGGTAAAACTTAACTTGGTGAAAGAGTCAAATTTACTCAGTCTATAGTGGTGGTTTTCAACACATGGTTTTGTTCCTATGCAATGCATGTAATGAAACTTTTAAAAGGATTGGTAAAACTTCATTGTAATGGGTTAGGGGAGGTGAGCAGTGAAGGGTCACTTGGTCGGGTTTTGGCCAAGGTCAATAATATAATTATGTTAGTTGATTTTTCCTTAGATTGGAGTTTTCTAGGATAAAACGTTGTGTTTATGTTTTGTGATTAGTTGTTATTTTTTATAATGTTTCTCTTAGTAAATTTAATTTTCACTTTGGTAATTTTAACGCTTCCATCCTTACAAATATCTATTCTAATAAATTTTAAAGGTTGTTGTGAACAAATTCATCTGTCAAGACTAGGGTTTTGTCAAATTTGTCTAAGAAAAATCATGGATCCTGAAATTTCCCAAAAATGCTTCAAAAAAACTACTTCAATACTAATATGATATGTAAATTTCCATGGACATCCCACTAGAATAGCTTTTCATGACATATTTTATAATATTTTGAAATCTTAGACTATGCAAATTAATATTTCCTTAGATCCCAGATTTATCGTAGGAAATCCAATATGGGAGAAAACCCACCTAGAAGGTCACACCTATGCTTTTATCTCATTGATTTAATTGTAAAAATGCACCTACAAAGGAATGGGAATTCACTATGAAGTTACCATTTGACACTATGGATTGAACAACTACAATAGAATCCTCCTCCTCCATTGGTATTCTCACAAATTTCCACTCTTAGATATTTTTTTGATCCAATAGGATATTAAAAATAATAAATCATAGTCGGTCTTATTTTTTTTATGAAAATTTATTCATATTAAAGAGCATATCGAGATATTTCCAATGCAATTTGAATGGAGTAAAAAAAAAAATGTATGCAAAAGTTATGGCCTACTAAAGTTTAAGCTAAAAAGGGATAATATCACAGGAAGGTACAACGTTGATGTTACCATGATGATTGGACCTGTACAGATTTGAAACATGGCACAATTGTATACCATTCTAAAGCTGAGATATGTACCACTTAAATGTTGATACATGGCAAGATGAAGTGGCAGGGCTAACACATGTTACACTCAAATTCTAACACATGCAAAGATGAGGTGGTAGGGTTGACACGTGGCACACTCAAATGTTGAGACGTGAAAAGATGAGGTGACAAGCTAACACATGGCACATTCATATGTTGAAACATGTGAAGATGAGGTAACATAGTTAACACAGGGCACACTCAAAGGCTAACACATCATGAAACTAGTCGACAGGTTGACAATGAAACGTTGACATGTGGCTACCACTTGGACCAACCACAGATACCTTGGACCAATCAAAGGATTCCACATGAAACAATCACATGTTTCCACATGGGACAACTGAAGGATGCCACATGTACAAACTATAAGCTAACACATGGACCAACCAAAGGCTGCAACGTGGATCTTCTATAAATCCTATGTGGCAAGGTTAGTTGGCAAAGTAAAATCACATTGCCCAAAATCTACAACAATAAGTTACAAACACATGACCTCCGCTCCAATGGCCAAGTGACTTCACCATTACATCACATGCCGAACATGTGGTAGATAAGTTATAATACAATTTATATTTTAAGTTATTTTTGGACTAAAAATAGAGAAAATAACATACTTGTAGCGATTTGAACTTGTAATATAGTCTACACAAGCACACAAACTTTACCACCATATGACATGGCTCAATTGTGTTATAAGGTGGAAGGTTTTAGATTTATTAAAGCGGAAAAATCCCTTTTATTTAGAGATTCAATCCCAACAAATTTGAGGTAATATTTTTCCATGAAAATCCAAAATAGTTGTTCATAACCTATAATAGGATGGATTTCATTTGTTAAAAAGAGGGGGATATAATTTTTGTAAGCTTTTAAAGAGTAATTATAAACTATTTGAAGAAGAATAATCAAGTAAAAGTATTGCTTAGGAATCAAAACCTTTTAATTGGGATTTTTTGTGAGCCACTTGATGTGAGAAGCTTAGCTCTTTGTATAGGAGAACCAACCCCTTATTGGGAGAATATTTCAACCCTTTTGTAAAAGGAGAATCCCTCTTTGAAGAACTAATGAAGAAATTCGACGTTTGTGCAAACTTAGAGACATATCCAATGCTTGGTAAACACTATTTGTGAATTTGATTATTTAATTTTAGTTTAATGACGATTTTTATATATTATATTGATTTTCACATTAAAAATTATAATTTGAGAATGATAGAATTCATTCAGAAATGGAGAAAAAACTAAGTCAATTTTATTGTGCCCAATTTTTGGATCATTTTCTTAGCTATGCAATGAGATACAATATTAAATAATACACCCCCTTCTCCTCCTAGCAGTTTGATATTTAGCATAGGTTGATAGCCATCTAGGGATATGATTTTTACTTCATCAACCCTCGATTGTGATAAGGTTTTGGGCCTTCTATACTATTTTTGACTATCCATAGGTAGTGAGTTCCACATGTGTGTAACATGAGGCTGATGTGGCATCCCCTCATACCATGGTGGTAAACAAGGTAGGTCAACTTGCAAGAGGCATAACTTTTGCATATGAGCTCCAATTGAGGTTTTTTTGCATCATTAGAAAGGTATCAATGTGTATATCAACACTAAGGGTGTGCACATAATTTTTAGACACTAAAATCCAAAAAAGCACCATTTGATGCCTCAAAATAGTTTTGAAATGTTTTGGACCTCGATTTTCCAAGCTAGGTCTTACCATTAAATTTTGCGTTGCATGCCAATTCCTCCAAGTGTTCCACCTAAAAAGTATTAATATATATGAAAAATTATGATGATCCAATCTAGATAACTCCACTTCCCTCTTAGATGATAAGCCTTTAGGCCCTTATAACACTTCTCTATATGGATTTAAAATCTCCTCTAAATAATATTTTATTGTTTAGTATATCCCTCCTCATATGCCTTTACTTTTATTAATTCATCTCCTAGATTATTCTATTTAAAGAAAATTAAAACAAACTTTCTACTTGAACTAAATAATTTTTTGGCTTGGATAGAACTTGTGACATATATATTGGATTTACCTTTGTGTGCATTGATGATGAAGGAATTCTCATCCTGGATCAAGAATTAGTGCTTTTATTTATTCATGAATATTGCATCCCTCATGTACAATTAGGAGTTTCAAAATACTACACCACACACATCAATTGGTACTACAACTACCCCCACTTCATCAATTTAGTTTTCACTTATAGTAAATTTGATCTCACATTGCTTAATAGCAACGAGATTTGTATCCTTATTTACCCATCCTAAAGGATATGGGTGAAAAAGGTCACGAAGTTCCAATCCAAGCTTGTTGACCAAGTAATTTTCTATGAGGTTAGCCTATAAACCAAAGTCAAGTAGAGCATTCTCCTTCTTTTTCTTGACCCGATTATTGATATGGAAGAATTATTCATATCATTTTATTTCTTGAAATGGAGGCTACTCGTATTCACCTCCATATACATTATAGTGCAAACAATATTTTCATCTAAATTTGAGTTGTTCTCTACCTAGTTGCTTAAATCCATGACTAGCATGTTATTCTTCTTGATATATTTCGTGTGGTTCTTTGGATTTTGTTAGGGTCCTATAATAATAGGATTCATAATTTTTGAATTCACTATGATAGTCTTGTAAATATGTACATACCTTGCTTTCTGCAAGTTGTTTTCCCATATTTAAAAACAATAAAAAATTAAAAAGAGGGTAAAAGGTCCTAAAAGAAAGATCAAAGGACTTAGAAAAATATAGTCACCCAAAAAGAAAAAAAAGATAAAATTAGACCTGAAAGTGAGCAAGTCCAAATGCCACTACTTTTACTTTTTACTTGAAATAAAAATGATTATGTGCAGAGTGTCAATAAATGCCATAATCCATGATCAGTTAAACAATTTAATCTTAACTTTTCATGCTTTCAATTTCATGTTTTAGATAGAGAATAAAGATATGTCAAACAGTTTAAACTTGAAAAATTAGTAGATAGGTAGAAAATAATGAGGATCTCAACAGTTTAATCTAACCCCTTGGATGAAATAAGGCAGACTTAGATAGTTTTATGCTTTGAAAGAAAAATGTTTTCAAGCCTAAATGCAGCCATGAAAATGAAGTAAAAATGTTAGAAATAAAGATGGGTAGGTAGAAGCAGCTGAGCAATCATATAAAAAAAAGCATCATCAGGAAAAAATTACTAATTTCCCCTCCCTTACAAATATTTAGTATTCTAAACTATCAGTTAAAGAGGCTTAGAGCATTTCTCTGACTTCAGTTGGGACCAGACCCAAGTCTCAGTAGCTGATTGGTTAAAAATATTGAATTCCCACACTAGACCCATATTTATCAGCATTTATCCTTCATTCATAAAACATAATCCCTTTTCTTAAGTAAAAACCCATTTTTCTTAGTAAAAGTAAAACCCTAAAATAACTAATTTCACTTCCTTTCAAAAAACATTCAAAAACCCTCAAAATGCATTTATCCTAAGTTAAAGTGAAGTAATACAACAAAGATAAGCGATGCTTTATTTTTTGGCACTTTACTTAGAGTTAACATGCATTTTGTTTCCATTTACATTATCCCTTTTCCATATTAACTTCTAACTTATTCTATTAAACCCCTAACTACACCTACCCAT
The DNA here is from genome assembly GCA_034641835.2 of Pinus albicaulis. NCBI lineage: Eukaryota > Viridiplantae > Streptophyta > Pinopsida > Pinales > Pinaceae > Pinus > Pinus albicaulis. Next base: position 1,059,588,462 of record CM076570.1, read on the forward strand.
ATATTATTAAATCCATTTTTTTAAAAATAAACCCACAAACCCTCTATTTTAAGTTTAGACCAATTTTTAATACCCCATGTGCGCAATATAAAACCCCGCCCTACTATCCCATTGGTCTAAACCTATATATAAGAACTAATCCTCGCCCCTATGGTATTTAGACGTTTGTTAATATTCTATTATACCATATACTATAACACGCGCCCAGATATATTTGAAATATTTCTTAATGTTTCAATTTATTATCTCATATAAAACTTACCCACACATCATATTATTCCCGCTCGACCATATAAATAATTTTAAACTTTGATTAAATTCCTATTTATTAAAGTTTAAAGTTTAACCCCACCGCATATAACGACCCTGGTCCCACTCCCTCATCTCGATGCAACTTCCCAACCCAGCTGGGCCGTTCGCAATCGAACCCCAGATCTAACGGCTGAAAACCAATATCGCACAGAAAACATGCACGATTACTCCCATCTCATTTCTATGCAAAATGGGCGGTTTCGTCATTTTATCCCTCCACGTGGTCAATCCTTATTGGATTGCGTTCAATTTCTCCAAAACCATTAACTGCCGAAATGGCGCGCGATAACCACTTACAGTTAAACCTGTAAGCCCGAAAACCGCCTATTTTTATGACATGACTACCATTAATTTCCATTTCCTGTAGCCCTAATATGCATAATAAACCTTGGTAATGCATTCTATTTCATATCCTTCTGCGCGTTAACCCTGCACGAGCCTCCTGACTATTAAAACAAGCTTTTCCCGCCATTTTCTTGTCAAAAGACCTCAAATCTCAACCAGTAGCCAATTGAAGATCATTGAGGAGCTCTGCGTTGCTCCAAAGATCAGCAAGGAATTGTCCAATCTTTACAAAGATTTCAGAAACTGTTTCCAAAACCCTAGACCTACAAATAACATGTTTTTATTCCAAGTTTAGCCTATTTTCAATTTGAAAAGCCTTTTAAAGAATATTTTCCTATTCAGAAATTAAAAATGAACAAAATAAGCCATCAAAAAGACCAAAAAACAGGCCAAACCTTGTCAATTTGTCTCCAGAAACATTGTTTAACTACTGCCTACTACTTTGGAGGAAAATTGTGAGTTTTTATAGTTTTATGAACTATTTTGAGCTCTAAAATTAGCCAAAAAACTTCTGAAGGTATCTGAAACCTCTGCGCCTGTTCTCAAAAGACTCTTCAACCTAATTTCTCAGTAAAAGACTCAGGAAACCCTTGTTTCTTGTTTAAAACTAGTTCAAAAGCCTGTAAATCCTATTGAAGATCTAAATTGAAAATAAAAGACCATACTTTTCATGTTTTATCCAAGAAGCCTCTGCTAAGAGTAAAAATACTTCTACAAACTGTCTAAACTTGCAGAAAGTAGCCAAAATGCCTAAAAAACAGAGCTCTAGCAATCCTGAAGCTTCCAAAGTACCAAAATCAACCCCATCTATGACTTCTAATACTGCTATTGTTGTAAATATTTTACAGCCCCCTGTCATAGACATTGAGCATATTCCATTAGCTGATACTAATTACAAGATAACAGACCCCATTGTTGAGTTTAATCTGCTAGATATTCATAACTGGAGCTATGAGAAGTCCTTAGATGATCAAGAAGAAGTCCATAATTGGGAATCCCATTTGCCTAAGTATGTTGTTCCATTAACTCATCCATGCGAAGAAGTTATTAGGTTATGTGAACAGTACTATGTGCCTGAATAGAGAGCCATAGTAAATGCCAATAAAGAAGTTCTTCTTACCATTACTGCTGAAACTATTAACCAAATGATACAAATACATCTTGATCCTCAAGTAGTCCATTTATCTATAGAGGCCCTCACCAAGTTGTATATTGGCCTAGATTTTCCCAAGAGATTCATGATTTTTCAGACATTTATGCCTTTGCATGTGGAAATTCCTCAAATAAATCCCACATATTCCACTTCCAAATTCCTAGAATGTTCAAGACATGTGATCTCCATGCTTTCCTTCATCCTAGGGTATTTCACTGATGAATACACAAATGAATCCATCTTGGGTTTCTTATCTACATTTACCCTAGGACAACCCCCATATATGATTTTTGATTATGCTGGTTACATTGTAGACAATATTCATCATTAATTGACCAACTTGCCAATTGAAGGAGTGTTCAGATACACATCCTTCTTCTTCCATATGTTTCTATATTTTCAATCAGATAATTTTCCAGTTACTCTTCAAAATCTTGACATAGAGGGAAATCCCCTCTCTGCCATTTTTTGGAGATCTTTTCTCAGGAAAGAATGTACAGATTTCACTTATGCAGAATTTTCAGAGTTGTTCCTACATCCAGTAATCACAATGTTAACAAAAACAGAGCAGCCAAGGATAAATGAAGAAATGAAAAAGATATTGCAGTTGTCAGAGCAGAATAAAGTTGGTGATTGGTACCTATATGAAAAACATATTGAGATCAGAGTCTTTGGGTCAAACTTGTTACCTTACAAGTTATCCAAGCATGTTTCAATGAGGATCTTTGCCTTGGAATATATCAGGTAGATCCTAAACTCTGATTCTATAAATTTCATGGTAGAAAAGAAAAAAACTCAATTCAAATTATAGAATTAGATAGGGCTATTCATCTGCAATCATAGGGATGTAGAGAAAGAAGCAGCAAAGCAATTATTGGAATTCAAATTTGAAGAAATTTTTCCTTGGAATTATGATCCACAAGGGATCCTAAGCAAACTAAAGGTTAAATGTAAATTAACACCTTTCATTCATAAAGCAAATCCAGAGATAGAAAAGTATGAAAATCAGACTGAGTGGATTGAAAATACCTTAACAGATGCAGTAAATAAAAGTGATACTAGTCACACTTTAGAGACTGCAAAACAGCCAGAAAAATCCACCAAGAGAGTAAGGAAAGAAGGTGCCTATTTTTCTGAAACTACAACTGAAATTAAGTTCAAATTAATATACAACAAAAGAATTAAGTTAAATTCAGCAGGTAAAAGAAAGGTAACAATTGATGTGGAAGAAACAAAGCTTATAGATACCAACATTGATTTGCCATAAACATATGTTGCCACTGTGATCATCAATGAACCAACTACTAAGAATCAGAATGAAGAACAAGTCAAAAATGAAGATGCACAGTTGATAGAAAGACAACAGAGCATGGAAGCCTCTTCATCACATGTAGCTGAGGAGAAAGATCTGGGCCTCAAAGAAAAATACAAATAGATCAAACTAAAGAATGAGGAAATCAAAAACAATATTTATTCTCAATATCTCAAGTAGACACCAAGTGTGAAAAACAGACTTCTGTTTGCATTTGATTATTCAAATCAAAAGCTAATTATGTCAATGTTGCAGCCGACAGTTAAATCCCCAAAGCTAGTGGCAGATTATAAGAAGGTTGGTTTGGAAGTCCAGACAGATAAGATTCATGCTCTTGGTCAGATTGAGTTCCATAGACAGACTTCAGAAATGCTATACTCTACTGTCACAACTAAAGCCATGAGTGCTCAAAGACTCTAAAACACCATCTCTAACATGAAAGATCAGATGAAAATGGATAATGAATCTTTGTATGCCAAGGATCTCAGGATAAAATCCTTATAAGAACTAGTTTTGTAGGTGGGATATGACTCTGCTAACATCAAAGCAACAGAGTTATTAGTGAAGAAGAAGAATGAAGATATTGCAGCTTTGAGGAAACAACTTAAACTTCCTCAAAGTGAACATCCTCAAACAAAAGAAATAATAGAAGGATAGAAATAAAAAGATGTCATGATGAATTTGATTTTTTAGTTGACAGCCCAAATCAAGGAAATGGAAATACAGATGGACAAACTTGTCCAGGAGAAATAAACACCAAAAATACTAGAGATTCCTACAGTTATTCATGTAATCACTACAGTTATGCCTTCAACTTTAGCTGAAAAGTTAGCACCCAAAGAACCACTGTCTACTGCAGTACTAGTAACTTCATCCACAACCTCATCTACTGAATCATCAACAACAGCAGTGCACCATACAGATGAAGCCAGCAAATTGGTAAAGGCCATGGAAGAAATGTCTCTTAAGATAAATGACATCAACAGATTGAAATAGGTGGTAGAAAATCTTGAGAAGTCAAACAAATTGGCTTAGATAAATGCAAAAATACATGAGCAAAATGCCATCAAACTGAATGAAGAATTGAAGAAATTACAAAAAGAATTAACCTTGAAGGAACAAATATCATATATCAAAAACTATCTTTGGAACAATATCATTGAAGCCATCCATGATGTATGGCATTCAATTCAGGTAATCTTTGAACATAGAGAGTTACTACTAGCAGCCCAAGTAGAAATTCAGAAGACTCAAAGTGAACTGGCTAACAAACCAGAGCAAGCTTTAAAGCTGATCACCTTCCTTAACACCAAAAACATACAAGAATTAGAAGAACTCAAGATCAATGACAGGACTGAAGCTATCCTAGAAATTAGGAAAGTTACTAAAAAGAAGAATCTAATGAAGCAACTGGAAGAAAAGTGTGAGAATATGAATATTGCCATAACCAGGTTTATGGTCAAGTTTACAAATTTGAGGCAAAAAGGACTGCCTGACATTATGGTCATTAATGATAAACTGATACCTCAGAATGACTATGATAAAAAGATTAGAGAATTTGCAAAGGAACAGGTAAATAAACCACCAGTACAAGGAATTCCAACAGGAAAAGTCTTACTCAAAAGTTTTGAAGACTTCTTCTATTTACAGCATGAGTTAAGACACTTGTTTGTCATCAAGCCAACTTTTTCCAGATACACTGAAGCTGATGAAAACTTCAGGAAATTAAAGAAGATACAAATTCCTAAAGATGAGGATAGACAGTCACTCACAGATTTATTATGAAAGATAAAAAGATAGACAGATGAAAGGAAAACTGTTTGCTGATTTATAGTCAAAACAGATTTTTACATCAGTAAACAACTTTGACTATGGTTAAAGAGCATTCGAGTTTAGAGAGTATCAGTGAATAAAGAGAATCAGAGAAAGAGTATCAGACAAGGCGGATCAGATTCCAAAACAAATTTAAAATATCTAAATCTATCAAGGAGGACACCAAGGCAACCAGCTGCATCTTATCCTCAAAATAGTTTCTATTTCTTCTGAATAGATAGGGCAGCTTGCTGACTTGCTAAGCAACTGTCTCAATTATTCTTGTAAATATATTGTATTTCCCTTAGATAATTCCTACAAGCATTTTAGGATATTTTGTAAACAATTATGTATAAATACTTCACCCTTTGAAGTATTATTGTGGAATAAATTGCTAGAGATTGCTATAGTCATTTTTGTTGGACTTGAAGGCTTTTGTGTTTCAAATTTCGAGTAGCAAAATGGATCAAACCAATTGGCATCATACTTCAGGATTCCTATGATGAGCTATTTGGAGTGAAGTATTTACTTACTTGTCATTGTTATCTTTCTTTGTTACATGTATCCATCTACGATTGTTCTAAATTTGAATGAATAACTAGGAGTATTACTACAAGATTTGTTAAGAGCACTCTGTTTTTAAGTAGTTATCATTGTTATGTTTTCCTATGATTTCCAGTGTAGGGAACCCTTAATTTCTCCATCTCTCGCTTGACCTCTGCCTACTACTTCCTTTTCCGGATCAAAGGATTCTTAATTGCCCTTTATCCTGATCATACCACCTCACAAAAACAACTTTCCAAGACCTTCAAGGGTTATCTATCTTGCCCTGAAATCATTTGACTTTTTGGCCTTGATCCCAGTTCTGTTTGCTTGATTTTTGACTCCTTAGCCCAATGGACAAAGAGATCTCCCACTATCCATCCCTTCTAGTGATTTTTTCCCACCAAATCAATCAAAACCAAAACCAATTGCACAATCATAACTAGCCTAATATTTTATAAAACAAAACAAAGTTAAATCTTATAAAGAGAGCCCTCTCTGAACCCTAGGAAGACTAGATTCTAGAGTTTGAGGTTGGTCTGTGGTTACCTCTAGTGTTCTTTGACTAAAAACCAAAAATCTCAAAACTTTAGAATTACTAGAGTGGTAACATACTGGCGACCATACTGGGGACTTAACCAATCCTCAGTCATAAAACTAGTCTTAAAGGAAATCCTTTTATTTATCCTTTTACTTTAAGATTTATTTTATAAGTTGTGAGTATTAAAAAATTGTAATTCTGGCTTCTAGGAAAATTCACTATACCGGGTCTAACCCGGATCCTAAACCTACTGTTATAGTAGACAATCCAGACCGAATTGGCAAAAAGAAAAAAAATATAGAAAAATTAGAAGCTGAAGTGTCATTAATAAGAGTCAATTCATTACCACAAGAATTAGTAAGTTTGCAAGATATAAATTTTGATATGAAATTTGAACATTCTTTGTTTAGAATTCAATCTGAAAGTGATCTTTATACTGATGTTTTAGACCCTATTTTTATTTCATTCTTGGAAACAAAACAAAAAAATATTACAGTAGAATCTAAATCAAAGAAAGTTGAATATCATACTAAAATTGAACAAATTAACTCTACTATTCTCAAAGATATTGATGAAGCTATTGAATTAGCTCAATTGTTAGCATATTCCAATAAGCCTTCAGTTTCACAGTTATATACCACCATAATACCAGCTGTAGACTCATCTCTATAAGCTACTACATCATATATAGCTTCCAATACCAACACATCTATAGATCCATTTATCCCTAGACTACCTTTACAACCTAGAGTACTATTTCCACCACCCACTTCATCCACTATATCCACTAGCTCACATTTTTATTTTTCAAACACATCATTCTCATTCCCTAGTAGTTCCACATATATTCCAGTTTCATTTCCTAGCACTTCAACTACAGCTTTTAGTTCATTAGCTACCACTTTCAGTTCAGCCCCAAGCACTTCTACTTTACCTCCTAGCCAAGATAAACTTCAAGCTATGGCTACTAGGTATGCTCCCCTTGTCTTACCAATACAACTTCATGACATGCCTCAAGAATATCAGAGTAAGATACCACAGTTTGATACCACTACCCATTATACAGCTCAACAACACATTAGTAAAATGACAAATTTCTTTGAACTCCATGAGATTGATGATTCAAATGTTCAAATGAGATTATTTGCACAAACATTGACAAGAGAAGTTAAGAAGTGGTTTAAAGGTCTTGCTGCTGGTAGTGTAACTGATTTAGCTATGTTTCATATATTGTTTTTAAATAAAAGGGAAAAGAAAAATATCTACTCCAGATATTGTTTGAATTTGATGCCATGAGAAGAGCTCCAAATGAGTCAGTCCAAGACTACTGTACTAGATATAACAGTGTTTACAATTCCATCCTTGCAAATATTAAACCCACTCCTGATTCTATCCTACTTAAATTCCCTGATGGATTTGACACGGACATGGCTTATCAGTTGAGAGAAAGAAATGCAGAAACATTAGAAAGAATGCAAATAGATGTTGTTAGTGTAGAAGTAAACATTTTAGCCAAAAAAGCTAGACTAAGAAATGAGAGAAGTCTTGGGAAAAATACTGAGAGGGGGGGGGGGGGGGGGGTGAATCAGTATTTAGGACTTACTCAAATATTTTTACTTTTTCTTACTTCAAAACCCATACGCTACTTTGTTGAACCAGACTCGTGTATACACGCAGATATCCTTCATAAAACTTGCGTATACATAGAGATCTTATTATGCCATTAATTCTTCACTTAGTTCTATGCAACATTCTTTCTTCTGATGATTAGATAACAGTAAGCATGTGCAGTAATAACAGAATAAACCATCACACATAAGCATCACACATGAACACCAAGATTTTAGGTGGAAACCCAAGTCAGGAGAAAACCACCGCTGCCGTTGTCTCAGCCTTCAATATTTTATTATAAAGAAAACATCTTACAACCATGTACTGGCGCAGACTCATACCAGTACGCAGGCACCCACCTGCAGAAGGCTACAACCTTCTCTCGTTTACCAGCCTCTCCTGGAAGGGAGCTACAACCCCCTGCTCCTCGTTTACCAGCCTCCCCTCGAAGGGAGCTACGACCCCCTGCTCTCGTTTACCAGCCTCACCTGGAAGGGAGCTACAACCCCCTAACTGAAGGCTACAACCCTCAGCACCACCATGGACCACGTTTCATCAATTTTCACACTGGATCCAAAAGCTTTCTTTAGAGGACAACTTGCAGGCCACTTTTCATCATATTTTCAGACTAGACCCACTCCACACATTTAAGCTCAATCATACATCAAACTGAAACTCATTGACAGATAGCAGTAAACCAGCAGAACAAATTAGACATTTCATACCCCATACTTCAGCAAACCCTAGTTTGCATACGCGCTTTCCTTTCACTGATATGGCGTATATACGCACCTTCATGCATATAAACCCGCGTATACCTCTGCAGATACTTCAAAACTAGTTTTACATTCCATACGCGCTTTCACTGAATTAAACACGCGTATATACGCGCTTTCACTGTTACAAACTTGCGTATAGATCTTCAGATATTAAGAGCAGCATACTTCTTTAGATCAGATATTCAGTTCAGATTTAACCCTTCACTTCAGACAGATGTTCGCCTCATCTCAGATCTAAACATTCCATAAACAGATCTAGAAGATACAAATACATTTCAGATCTAGATATCCTTCTTCATCATTTTCTTCATAGGTGCATCACAGATTCAGATCTATCATCAAACTGTTACCCTTTCCATACAGACATACTTCAGAGTGAAGTATTCATTAAAACCCAGACTCATGCACACCCCTTGCACAATGATTTTCTTCTCCTTATATAGGTTTCCCCTTTTTCAATACCATGAGCCAAAACCACATTACTTCCAATGGTATTCCTGGACGAGATCACATAGACATACTAGCGCTCAATACAATGGGTCAATACCATGGTAGTAACCCCTGGTTTTACATATTTAGAGCGCATTTGACCATACGCGACTAGGCACGTTATTTCCCGCGTGCATACGCTAATTCTATTAATCAAACCCGCGTATGCCTTGTCACATACACTTTTCATCATTACTCTTGCACATACTGATATTTCTTACTTCTGCAACTTCTGTACTACTTGTAGAACATCAGATTTTCATCATTAATTAGTATATTAAGTCAGTTTCCATCAAGAACAACTTCATCAAGTAGGTTGCCATCATCTTCTTCAAGTGTTGCCATCATCTTCATCAAGTGGGTTGCCATCAAGGACAACACTCTGCATCATATTGCCAACAATCTCCCCCTTTGGACTTGATGGCAACCACGATGGTGTTTGATCACCAAAACAGATAGATACATTAAGAATACAATGACACCATATCACTCTTGACACCATTCTTTCTCTTTATTCAAACACCATGTCACTCTCCCCCTTTGACATCAACGGCAAAGGGCAGACCAAAACCAACACAAGGTTTTTTTTTTTTTTTTTTCTCTTGTAGAAGGAAGCGTTCTGCAGATCTGATGTACACTGAAGTGACCATGCTCCCCCTGAGTTCATGCTGAACCTACAAACATATTTTTCAATGAAGTACATGACTCTATGACCTTCCTATCACCAAGGACTCATACTTACATCAAAGATCCAACCAAGTGGATTTACATATGAGACTCAAATACCCAACCAAGAGGGTTTACATATTTTGACTCAAGTACCCAACCAAGTGGGTTTACACATTTTGACTCAAGTACCCAACCAAGTGGGTTTACACATTTGATCAATTCCTTACATGACTGACTATTACAATTTACATCATACATCTCAACATGACCTTATCATCAAATTACAAATATGACTTTTCATGACCAATACCAGAAAGACCTCAAGAGAGATCATATTTCAGAACCATCATAATGCCAACAATGCATTATACTCAGCAAGACTAATGCTCCCCCTAAAAATGTGCATCCACGCATCCTTTCCATATGACCAAGGCTCCTCCTTAGCTTGTGCAACCTGAACAGCGTAAAATTCAGCAACAATCTCTGCATGATCTTTCCTTATCTCTGAATCATAATACTTCCATCTCATCCATGAGTGAAAGCAGAGAATACTCTTCATCAGAAAAGCAAACAAGGTTCATCCATAATCACAAGAAACCATGTAACATGTCATCATCATTTAGAACTGAGAAATAAGCAGATACAGTGCCAGTAATACAATAATTAATAGTCAGACTGTTGCTCCCCCTGAACCTGTGCTCCTGATCTTCAGCTGTCATACAAATTTTCTAATCATAAATGCATACGTGACTGTATCCACTGTAACTCGCGTGTATACGCGGCTTTAGCTCACTGAACCCGCGTATGGAAAGTGAAGCATTGAACACTTCACATTCCTTCATCTCCCCTTGAGTTTGTACCACTTGTACCTATCTTATTCACATCAGATGCTCTGTCAGAAACAAACATAACCAGAATAACCAAACCAACTGTGAGAATCATCATACATTGCTCCCCCTGTGATGATACATTACTAATCCCTATAATGTATCTCACATCTCTCCTGCAGTCATTCAGAGAAGTAAGCTTTAGAAGCGGATGACTGCTGTAGGGTCAGTATTCCTTACGTTTCTGACTGGTCTTCCTTCCTTTTCCAGCTTTGCTTGAAGTTTCTTATTGTGTGCTGGAAATTGTTCAATTTCTCAGATCTGTTCATCCTGCATTCGTATAGTTCTTCAGACATTTAGGTCATTGCAATTCTTTTTCTACATGTCCATACTTGTTACAGGCATAACATCTTGCATGACCAAAAAAGTAAGCATATGGATCATAATGTGTTTTTCTATACTTTCTTCTATTGCAATCAGCTGCTTTATGACCATACTTGTTGCATGAAAAACAATATCCCTTAAAGAACCTAGGGTACCTTTCTGTATAGAATTTGTTTGTTTATGACTGAAACAATCCGCTTCTGTAATTTGTTATAACATGCCCATAATTATGACATTTAAAGCATTCAACATTATTGATCAAAGGAGGGAATGATTTCTTTTGAGAGTTCATGATTGTCGGTTGACCTTTTGCTTCTTTCAACACTTCAGGCTTTGCATTGATATCCTTTGAATCTTTAGCACTTCCTTGTGAACTAGATTCTCCTTTAATAGTTTCATGAAAACCAAGACCAAGTTTAACAGAAGGAGACCTTTGACTACTAAGAATATTGTCTAGAATCTTAGTACTATCTTGAAACCTCAAGAGTTTATCCTTTTCTTCTAATTTACCTTTGAGAATGTTTACCTCAACCTCCAATTTTTGGCATTGCTTCATCATGCTTTCTTCCACCCTTTTTCCTTCTTCTACTTGATCATTCAAATTTAAGATCTCTTCTTTCAACCCATTTTCTTGCTCTTCAAAGATTTGTAAAAGTTCTTCATTCTTCTTATTTGATTTTTCCAAATTTGTTTTGAGCGAGATGATTTCTGCTTCACGCCCTTCCTTTTCAAATGATTGTAGAAGTTCTTCATTCTTCTTATTTGATGCTTCAAGGTCTGCTTTCAGAGAGATGATTTCTGCTTCAAGTCCTTCACTGTGATTGGTTACTTTGTCCTGCAGTCTTTGATACATTTCTATTTGTTCCTTCATTGTTTCTATCTGTTCATTCAATCTAGAGATCACATCCTTGAGAATAGATTCCCTCCTTTTAAATTGATCCCAAAAATTACTTTCATCATTGATCTTGAGATTTGCTTCTAGACTTATACTGTTACTTTCACTATCTTCATCATTGCATGCACAAGTGAGTGGATTACAAGAACAATAATCAATACCTGTTTCTTCTTCTTCATTTTCTGCTGCACATGTTTTCTGAGATATCTTCTTTTCTTGAGTAGCCTTCTTCTTTTGCTTCTTTGCCATGAGCATTAGCAGATCTTGGTCAGAATCTTCTTCATCTTCACTTGACATTTCATTATTATCTTCATTTGCATAATAACTCTTTCCCTTTTCAAATTGTTTATAAGGACATTTAGCAGCATAATGACCCACTCTTCCACAATCAAAACATTTAAAGGGAAGATTACCTTTGAATCTTCCAGTACCTGGTTGGAGTCTTCTCACAAAATTTGCTTCTTCTTCTTCTGATATATAACTTGATTCCTTTTCTTTTCCTTTTGCACACGCCTTAAAGGCAGCTTCTTTGATTTGAGAGGGACCTCCTTGTCTCATTTCATAAGCAGTCAGAATACCATGTAGTTGAACAATAGTAAGAGTTTGCAGATCTTGCCTTTCTTCAATAGCTGATACTTTTGACTCAAATTTTGAAGTTAAAGATATTAAGACTTTTTCCACCAGAGTAGTATCGGTTATGGTTTCACCCAAATTTCTCATACAATTTACAATATCATCTAGACGTAAAAAGAAACTGGCAATACTCTCATCACTATGCATCCTGAAATTTTCATATTCAATTCTGAGAGTGTGGAGTTTTGCACTTTTTAACTTTGTATCTCCTTCATAGCTCAGAATGATTTTGTCCCATATTTCTTTTGCTGAATTTAGCTGCATCACTTTAGCAAATTCTGGTTCAGACATGCTTCCTAATAAGACATTGACTACTTTGGCATTGATTTCATATTTCTTCCTTTCTGCTGCATCAGTGGGAATACTTGCCGAATATTGATAACCTCCTTCCACGATTGCCCATACTTCTGCACCAAGACTTTGCAGATATTATTTTGTTCGTATCTTCTAGAATAACAGATTATCTCCATTGAATAGAGGTGGCCTTATAGACATTACTCCTTCATGACTTCCCATTGCGATGAATCTCCTTCAAGCGATCAAGCTTCTGTAGAAGGACCTGCTCCGATACCAATTGTTGGGAAAAATACTGAGAGGGGGGGGGGGGTGAATCAGTATTGAGGACTTACTCAAATATTTTTACTTTTTCTTACTTCAAAACCCATACGCTACTTTTCTGAACCAAACTCGCGTATACACGCGGATATCCTTCATAAAACTCGCGTATACACAGAGATCTTATTATGCCATTAATTCTTCACTTAGTTCTATGCAAAATTCTTTCTTCTGATGATTAGATAACAGTAAGCATGTGCAGTAATAACAGAATAAACCATCACACATAAGCATCACACATGAACACCAAGATTTTAGGTGGAAACCCAAGTCGGGAGAAAACCACCGCCGCTGCTAATCCTGCCCTTCAATATTTTATTATAAAGATTCCACTCTGCTAAATCCAGTGCATCAACTCAGACTACATAGCCAAAGACGTTGTGCACCCACCGTGTATACAAGAACTCTTCTCTCTGTTTACCAGCCTCTCCTGGAAGGGAGCTACGACCCCCTGACTCGTTTACCAGCCTCTCCTGGAAGGGAGCTACTACCCCCTGATCTCGTTTACCAGCCTCACCTGGAAGGGAGCTACAACCCCCTGACTGAAGGCTACAACCTTCAGCACCACCTTGGACCACGTTTCATCAATTTTCACACTGGATCCAACAACTTCAATAGAACACCACTTGCAGGCCACTTTTCATCATATTTCTTCGTACTCAGACCCACTCCACACATTTAAGCTCAATCATACATCAAATCGAAACCTATCACAGAGCAGCGTAAAACCAAAGAACAAATTAGAGCATTTCTTATACTCCTTATGCTCAGCAACCCTAGTTTGCAGGCCGCGCTTTTCCTTTCACCGTATATGAAGTGATATACGCGCACTCCCATATAAACCCGCGTATACCTCTGCACATACTTCAGAACGAGTTTTACATTCCATACGCGCTTTCGCTGAATTAAACCCACGTATATACGCGCTTTCACTCTTACAAACTTGCGTATAGATCTTCAGATATTAAGAGCAACATACTTCTTCAGATCAGATATTCAGTTCAGATTTAACCCTTCACTTCAGAGAGATGTTCGCCTCATCTTAGATCTAAACATTCCATAAACAGATCTAGAAGATACAAATACATTTCAGATCTAGATATCCTTCTTCATCATTTTCTTCATAGGTGCATCACAGATTCAGATCTATCATCAAACTGTTACCCTTTCCATACAGACATACTTCAGAGTGAAGTATCCATTCAAACCCAGACTCATGCCTCCTTGCACAATGATTTTCTTCTCCTTATATAGATTTAGCCTTTGACAATACCATGAGCCAAAACCATTACTTCCAATGGTATTCTACCCGGGATCACATGTATATACCAACACTGTAATACAATGGGTCAATACCATGGTAGTAACCCCTGGTTTTACATATTTAGAGCGCATTTGACCATACGCGACTAGGCACGTTATTTCCCGCGTGCATACGCTAATTCTATTAATCAAACCCGCGTATGCCTTGTCACATACACTTTTCATCATTACTCTTGCACATACTGATATTTCTTACTTCTGCAACTTCTGTACTACTTGTAGAACATCAGATTTTCATCATTAATTAGTATATTAAGTCAGTTTCCATCAAGAACAACTTCATCAAGTAGGTTTCCATCATCTTCTTCAAGTGTTGCCATCATCTTCATCAAGTGGGTTGCCATCAAGGACAACACTCTGCATCATATTGCCAACAAGAAGAGTGACCATCAAAGAAGAAACTTCCAATTCAGACACAAAAATAGATATGTTAGCTAAGAATTTAGAGAGGATGATGGTTAGAATAGACATCATAGAAAGAAGACCTCAATGGGATAATCAACAACAAATCAGAAATCCCAATTTTAGGAAAAAAAAAAATTCGGGGAAAAGCAAAAGAAACAGCCCCAGACCAGACAATAAGGCCTCCTTTCCAAGAGAACTATGCCGAAAGTCCTCAGAATAATGATTATGATGAGGATGCAATAAATCTAATGGGAATAGATGATAATAATACTATTTTTCTCACTCGGGAAGATCAGGAATTATTTGAACTCCAACAACTCAAATTAGATTCAAGTGAATCCTTTGATTATAAACAAGGTTATGATTTTGCTATAAATGAAATACACAGTCAATATAAACTTAGAAATAAGAAAAAAAAATGAGTCTTCTACCAGTAAAACCTCCCAAACATAGAATAAGAAAATAATAGAAGCTCCAAAAACAAAAATTCTCCAAATTCTCCCAAGGGAAAATAAGCAAAACTCTAGTTCTCCGCAAAACATTTCTAGTCCTAAAAATGCATCAAGCCCTAATATTGTTGATATTACTGATGAAGTTTCTCAAGCTAAAAAATATTCACAGAAATATGTTGCTGCAAAAGCTTCTAATTTTGTTAAAACAACAAATTTAGATCCTAAAATACCCTCTACTGATCCTAATTCAGTGGATCCAAAAACTGCTACTTCAAACACACCTGTTGATAATTCTAAGTTTGAAAGAATATTTTCTGCTTCACAAACAATCCCTGAAAAGAAAATTAGGAGTATTAAAACACAAGAAACTCAAACAGAGAATTTCAAACCAATTGAAAATGAAAACATAACTGTAGAAAAACAAGACAAACCAACACAAACTACAGTTACCAAAGAAGAATTGATTCAAATAAGTAAATCACAACCTACATTCAACATACAATCTGAAATTGCAAAGCTAAAAATACCAATTCCTCTGACAGAATTGGTAAAACATGAATTGTATAAATCAACCATAACATTAAACATTAAACATAAATGTGTATGGAAAACATGCAGATGGAGCAGTTCCTCCATTTTATATTAGTCTTACCATTCATGATCAAATTTTACACAACACAATGCTAGATTTAGGAGCTTCCCATAATTTAATGCCCAAAGCCATAATGGAAACCCTGAATTTAGAAAGTGCTAGGCCCTACAAAGATTTGTTTTCATTTGATTCGAATAAAGTTAAATGCCTAGGTTTAATTAAAGATTTGTGTGTAACACTAGTTCAATATCCTGGTAAGAGTATATTAATGGACATTGTAGTAGCTGATATCCCACCTAAATATGGAATGTTACTATCTCGCTCATGGGGAGCAAAGTTACAGGGATCTCTACAATTGGACATATCTTATGCTACTATATCATTTTTTGGTCAGCCTAAGAAGTTATATAGGGAAACATTGATGAAGTACATGGTCAGTAGTGCAAAAAGATCTATAAATTACCCAATTTACTCTACACCAACTGACCTTGATTCTTTTATATTATGTAACTCTGAAACTACTGAAATCCAAACTGAACTAATAGAGAAAAAGAAAACAGCAAACAATGATAATATCTTTCATGAATCTTTATGGCATTTAGAATTTGATGGTTCAGTAAATAAGTTAGGAGCAAGAGCAGGAGTTTGGATAACCAACATGGAGAATAATCACTCAGAAGGCCATGCTTTCAGGCTCAATTTCAAATGTACCAGTAATATGGCTGAGTATGAAGCCCTCATTCTAGGGCTCCAAATTATTAGGAACTCAGGAGGTAAAAGAATATTAAGCATGGGAGATTCAGAGTTGATCATAAAAAAAAAAATGGAGTATATTCTGTTTACAATCTTAGATTAAGCCGATACAGAGAAACCGTTCTAGATTTAACTGATGATTTATTGGAATGTAAATTTACTGCTATACCTAGAAAACAAAATATACAGGCTCATTGTCTAGCAACCTTTGCTAGTACATGCAATTTACCATTCCAACCTAATCACAGATATACTGCTGAAGTCAAGCATAGACCAATAATTCCAGATAACCTCAAATATTGGCAATGTTTTTCTCAAGATGAACAAATTTACAAGTTTATGAACAATAAAGGTGAATTTTAGAACTGTAAGATAGACACAGATTTTACTATAGATCAAGATTTAGATTGTGAAATTGATTTGAATAACATAAATTTAAATAAAGTAAAATTTGCTAAACCAACTAGATTTAGTCAATCAGATATAGATAACTTAGAGAAAGTAGAGATTGAAGAAATTATTGATGATGAATATGACATATTGAATCTTAAGGATAATTTCTTACCCAAAGGTTTAACTCCCTTAGAAGATATTTTTGACTCAATTGATGTAGCTAGAAAACCAAAAATGGAGCCAGTTAGATTTGATATAGAAGAATGCAATATTGGTACAAAGTTAAAACCCAAAATAATCAAACTTTCCAAAACCTTACCTCAACAAGAAAAGTAAAAATATATTGCTCTTTTAAAGGAATATCAGGATGTTTTTGCTTGGAGTTATGAGGATCTCAAATCCTATGATACCAACATAATTCAAAATAAAATTCCAATAAAAGAAGATAAAAAGTCCTTTAAACAAAAGTTGAGAAGAATTAACCCTGTTTTATTGCCTTTGATAGAAAAGGAAGTGAAAAGAATGTATGATGCACAGATAATTGCACCAATCAGATATTCTGATTAGGTTTCCAACCTAGTTCCAACAAGAAATAAAACATGAGAGATTAGATTATGTGTTGACTTTATGAATCCAAACAAAGTGTTCTTAAAAGATAATTACCCTTTACCTAAAATGGATCACATATTACAAAGGGTAGTTAGCTCTTCTAGGATTTCACTTTTAGATGGTTTTTCACGATACAACCAGATTTTAGTCCAAAAAGAAGATAAAACCAAAACAACATTTACTACTTCTTGGGGCACTTGCATGTATGTAAAAATTCCTTTTGGTCTAATGAATGCAGGGGAAACCTTTCAAAGAGCTATGGACATAGCTTTTTCAAAGGAAATATATGATTTCCTAGTAATTTACTTAGATGACATTACTGTGTTTTCTAAAACTGATAATGAACACTTGGATCATCTGAGACAAGTTTTTATTAAATGCAGGAAATTTGGCATCTCTTTAAACCCTAAGAAAATTTTATTTGGATTAGAAGAATACAAGTTACTTGGACACATAATTTCTAAAGAAGGAATCAAAATAGATCCTGCTAGGATAGAAGCAATTCTTAACATCAGTTCACCAAGGAACATCAAAGAGTTACAAGCCTTTCTAGGTAAGATTAATTTTTTAAGAAGATTCATATCCAATTTAGCTGAGATAATTAAGGTTCAGTTCTTAAATGGAATATTGAGGCCAAATAGTCCTTTGAATCCATCAAACAGGCCCTAACCAAAACTCCAGTCCTAATAAGTCTTAACTTTAAGAAGGATTTCTTAATTTTTTCCTTTGCTTCAGAACACACCATTGTTGTAGTTTTACTGCAGAAAAATGACCAGGGATTTGAACAGCTCATAGATTTCTTTAGCAAGACCCTTATAGATGCCCCTTTGAAGTACAACATCATGGAGAAACAAGCCTTAGCTTTGGTAAATGCCATTAAAGAATTCAGAGTTTATATTCTCTATTCTCACATTATTGCCTATGTCCTAAATTCTTTAGTAAAAGACATTCTTATTCAGGATAGTCCTGATGGAAGAAGAGGTAAGTGGATTGCCACTATCTTAGAATATGACATAGAGATAAAACCCACAAAGCTCATCAAAGGTCAAGGATTAGCCAGACTATGGCTGAATCTAATTGTAATGCCCTAGACATAAATTTTATTGCCCAAATAGATGATCAGGAAGAGATGGCGACTCCAACGATCAGTGAAGCCTTTTCAGAATCACCTTGGTATACATTTATCATATTTGTACTACTAAACTTACAAGCGCCTCCTGGATTGTCAAAAACCAAAGCCAGATTTTTAAAACTAAAGGCAGTAATATTTTGTATTTTAGACAATGTACTTTTTTGGAGAGATCGTAGTGGGATTTTATTAAATTTTTTGTTAAAGGAAGAGGCTGACAAAATAATTGAATAATTTTATGAAGATGACTGTGGAGGACATCTATACTGGAAAACCACTGCAGACAAGATCCTGAGAGCTAGTTTTTACTGGGCTACTTTGTTTGTTGATGTCAAAAATTTTGTGACTTCCTGTCACAAGTGCCAAATTTTTTAGGGTAAGAAAAAACTGTTACCCCTGTCTTTAAAGCCCATTTCAACTAAAATTTAATTTCAACAATGGGGTTTAGACTTCATTGGTGAAATTCACCCTCCATCTTCAGGCCAACATAAGTGGATTTTGATAGCCATTGACTATTTTACCAAGTGGATTGAAGCCATACCCTACAGACAAGCCACATATACTGTCATTATTTCCTTTATAGAAAAACAACATTCTTTCAAGATTTGGATGTCCCCAAAAGATAATTACTGACAATGCAACAACATTCAAATCCTAGAAAATGATTGACTTTTTCCACAAATACCATATTACCTTAGGTCTTTCTACTGCATATTACCCCCAAGGTAATGGCCTAGCTGAATCCTCAAACAAGAGCCTTGTAAACATCATTAAAAATTTAAATGAAGACAATAAAAAGACTTGGAATAAGAAGTTAGTCAATGCCTTATGGGCACATATACTTACTACTAAAAAATCCATTGGTACTTACCCTTACCAACTTGTTTATGAAATGGATGTTGTTTTTCCATCCTCCCTAGGTGTACCAGTGATGAAGATTATCCAAGAGTTACAAGTTGAAACAAATGACATTCAAAGAAGGATCAATCAAACTATTCACTTGCAACAAACAAGGGAAGAAGTTTATATTAGATCCCAAGTTATCCAGGATAAAATAAAGAAATTTTTTGATAAAAAGAGTAAAGAAGATTTTTACATTGGAGACCAAGTGTTAAAGTGGGATTCCAGAAGAGAAGATAAAGGTAAACATGGAAAATTTGATTTTCTGGGGAAAGGACCTTATGTGATTTATTGATATAGAGGTAATAATTCTTTCTATTTGAAAGAAATGGATGGAATAGATCTGCAAGAAGGACCAGTAAATGGCATAATGCTGAAGCACTACTACTCTCCTTAGTTAACAAATAGTTATTTTTTATTCGCTTTGATCATTGTACATATACATTGCAGATTTTAGATTGGATTGGATGTTAACCTAACAAAGTTGAAGCCCAGACAGAAGGCCCTATGCTTTGAGAGGTAAATATCATAAGTATGAATAATTGCATATATCAGAAGACATTTACAGGGTCATCACAGTCAAATTCCAAATACTACTGATCTAAAAGTTCTTGACATTTCACCAAGAAATGCCATCTCCAAGTGGAGCCACTGTTAGGTTCCTATAATAATAGGATTCATAATTTTTGAATTGACTATGATAGTCTTGTAAATATGTACATACCTTGCTTTTTGCAAGTTGTTTTCCCATTAAAAAAAAAAAAATTTGAAGATGGTAAAAAGTCCTAAAAGAAAGATCAAAGGACTTAGAAAAATATAGACCCCAAAAGAAAAAAAAAGATAAAATAAGACCTGAAAGTGAGCAAGTCCAAATGGCACTACTATTACTTTTTACCTGCAAGAAAAATGATTATGTGCAAAGTGTCAATAAATTCCATAATCCATGATCAGTTAAACAGTTTAATATTAACTTTTCATGTTTTAGATAGAGAATAAAGATATGTCAAACAGTTTAAACTTGACAAATCAGTAGATAGGTAGAAAATAATGAGGAGCTCAACAGTTTAATCTGAGCCCTCAGATGAAATAAGGTGGACTTAGATAGTTTTATGCTTTGAAAGAAAAATGTTTTAGGGTTGTAAGCCTAAATGCACCCATGAAAATGAAGTAAAAATGTTAGAAATAAAGATGGGTAGGTAAAAGCAGTTGAGAAATCATGTAAAAAAAGCATCATCAGGCAAAAATTACTAATTTCCCCTCCCCTACAAATATTCAGTATTATAAACTATTAGTTAAAGAGGCTCAGAGCATTTCTCTGACTTTTGTTGGGACCAGACCCAAGGCTCAATCACTGATTGGTTGAAAATATTGAATTCCCACACTAGACCCATATTCATCAGCATTTATCCTTCATTCATAAAACATAATCCCTTTTCTTAAGTAAAATCCCGTTTTTCTTAGTAAAAGTAAAACCCTAAAATAACTAATTTTCACTTCCTTTCAAAAAACATTCAAAAACCCTCAAAATGCATTTGTCCTAAGTTAAAGTGAAGTAATACAACAAAGATAGGCAATGCTTTATTTTTTGGCACTTTACTTAGAGTTAACATGCATTTTGTTTCCATTTACATTATCCCTTTTCCATATTAACTTCTAACTTATTCTATTAAATCCCTAACTACACCTACCCATATATTATTAAATCCATATTTTTTTTAAAATAAACCCACAAACCCTCTATTTTAAGTTTAAACCAATGTTTAATACCCCATGTGCGCAATATAAAACCCTGCCCTACTATCTCATTGGTCTAAACCTATCTATAAGAAGTAATCCCCGCCCCTATGGTATTTAGACATTTGTTAATATTCTATTATACCATATACTATAACATGCGCCCAGATATATTTGAAACATTTCTTAATGTTTCAATTGATTATCTCATATAAAACTTACCTGCACATGTATTAGTTGAAACAATCCTAATTTTTTAATTAAAACATACATTATATTATTCCCGCTTGACCATATAAATAATTTTAAACTTTGATTAAACGCATATTTATTAAAGTTTAAAGTTTAACCCTGCCGCATATAACGACCCTGATCCTACTCCCTCATCCTGATGCAACTTCCCAACCCATATAGGCTCTTCGCAATCGAACCCCAGATCTAACGACTGAAAACCAATATCACATAGAAAACATGCTAGATTACTCCCATCTCATTTCTGCGCGAAATGGGCGGTTTGTGATTTTCTCCCTCCTCCACGTGGTCAATCCTTATTGGATCACGTTCAATTTCTCCAAAACCATTAACTGTTGAAATGGTGCGCGATAACCACTTACAGTTTTAAACATGTAAGCCCGAAAACCGCCCATTTTTATGGAATGAATGCCATTAATTTCCATTCCTGTAGCCATAATATGCATAATAAACCTTGGTAATGCATTTTATTTCATATCCTTCTGCGCGTTAACCCTGCACGAGCCTCCTGACTATTAAAACAAGCCTTTTCCACCATTTTCTTGTCGAAAGACCTCAAATCTCAACCAACATCCAATTGAAGATCATTGAGGAGCTCTGCGTTGCTCCAAAGATTAGCAAGGAACTGTCCAATATGTACAAAGATTTCAAAAACTATTTCTAAAACCCTATACCTACAAATAACAGGTTTTTATTCCAAATTTAGCTTGTTTTCAATTTGAAAAGCCTTTTAAAGAATATTTTCCTATTTAGAAATAAAAAATTAACAAAAGAAGGCATTAAAAATACCAAAAAACAGGCCAAACCTTGTCAATTTTCTCAAGAAACGTTGTTTAACTACTGCCTACTACTTTGGGAGAAAATTGTGAGTTTTTATAGTTTTATGAACTATTTTAAGCTCTAAAATTAGCCAAAAAACCTTTGAAGCTATCTCAAACCTCTGCGCCCGTTCTCAAAAGACTCTTCAACCTAATTTCTTAGTAAAAGACTTAGGAAACCTTTGTTTCTTGTTTAAAACCAGTTAAAAAGCCTGTAAATCCTATTGAAGATATAAATTGAAAAGAAAATACCATACTTTGCCTGTTTTATCCAAGAAGCCTCTGCTAAAAGTAAAAATACTTCTACAAATTGTCTAAACTTGCAGAAAGTAGCCAAAATGCCTAAAAAACAGAGCTCTAGTAATCCCAAAGCTTCCAAAGTACCAAAATCCACCCCAGCTATGACTTCTAAGACTGCTATTGTTGTAAATCTTTTACAACCCCCTGTCATAGACATTGAGCATATTCCATTAGCTGATACTGATTACAAGATAGTAGACCCCATTGTTGAATTTAATCTGCTAGATATTCATAACTGGAGCTATGAGAAGTCCTTATATGATCAAGAAGAATTCCATATTTGGGAATCCCATTTTCCTAAGTATGTTGTTCCATTAACTCATCCATGCAAAGAAGTTAGTAGGTTATGTAAACAGTACTATGTGCCTGAATAGAGAGCCATAATAAATGCCAATAAATAAGCTATTCTTACCATTACTATTGAAACTATTAACCAAATGCTACAACTATAGCGTGATCCTCAAGTGGTCCCTTTATCTATAGAGGCCCTCACCAAGTTGTATATTGGCCTAGATTTTCCCAAGAGATTCATGATTTTTCAGACATTTATGCCTTTGCATGTGGAAATTCCTCAAATAAATTCCCCACATTCCACTTCCAAATTTCCAGAATTTTCAAGACATGTGATCTGCATGCTTTCCTTCATCCTAGGGTATTTCACTGATGAATACACAGATGAATCCATCTTGGGTTTCTTATCTACATTTACCCTAGGACAACCCCCATCTATGATTTTTGATTATGCTGGTTACATTGTAGACAATATTCATCATCAATTGACCAACTTGCCAATTGAAGGAGTGTTCAGATACACATCCTTCCTTTTCCATATGTTTCTATATTTTCAATAAGATAATTTTCTAGTTACTCTACAAAAGCTTGACATAGAGGGACAACTTTTCTTAGGAAAGAATGTACAAATTTCACTTATGCAGAATTTTCAGAGTTATTCCTACATCCAGTGATCACAATGTTAACAAAAACAGAGCAGCCAAGGATAAATGAAGAAATGAAAAAGATATTGCAGTTGCTAGAGTAGAGTAAAGTTGGTGATTGGTACCTATATGAAAAACATACTAAGATCAGAGTCTTTGGGTCAAACTTGTTACCTTACAAGTTACCCAAGCATGTTTCAATGAGGATCTTTGCCTTGGAATATATCAGGCAGATCCTAAAATATGATTCTATAAATTTCATGACAGCAAATAAGAAAACTCAATTCAAATTAAAGAATTAGATAGGGCCATTCATCTGCAATCATAAGGATGTAGAGAAAGAAGCAGCAAGTAAGTTATTGGAATTCAAATTTGAAGAAAGTTTTCCTTGGAATTATGATCCACAAGGGATCCTAAGAAAACTAAGGGTTAAATTTAAATTAACACCCTTCATTCATGAAGCAAAGCCAAATATAGAAAAGTATGCAAATCATACTAAGTGGACTGAAAATACCTTAACGGATGCAGTAAATTAAAGTGATACTAGTCACACTTTAGAGATTGCAGAACAACCAGAAAAATACACCAAGAGAGTAAGGGAAGAAGGTGCCTATGTTGTTGAAACTAAAACTGAAACTAAGTTCAAATTAATATACAACAAAAGGCCTAAGTTAAATTCAGCAGGTAAAAGAAAGGTAACAATTGATGTGGAAGAAACAGAGCTTATAGATACCAACACTGATTTGCCAAAAACAGATGTTGCCACTGTGATCATCAATGAACCAATTAATAAGAATCAGAATGAAGAACAAGTCAAAAATGAAGATGCACAGTTCATAGAAAGACAACAGAGCATGGAAGCCTCTTCTTCACAGGCAGCTAAGGAGAAAGATATGGATCAAAGAAAAATACAAAAAGATCAAACTAAAGAATGAGGAAATCAAAAACAATATTTATTCTCAATATCTCAAGCAGACACCAAATGTGAAAAACAAACTTCTATCTGCATTTTATTATTCAAATCAAAAGCTAATTATGTCAGTGTTGCAGCCTGCAGTTAAATCCCAAAGACAGTGGCAGATTATAAGAAGGTTGATTTGGAAGTCCAGACATATAAGATTCATGCTCTTGATCAGATTGAGTTCCATAGACAAACTTCAGAAATTTTATACTCTACTGTCACAACTAAAGCCATGAGTGCTCAGATACTCCAAAACACCATCTCTAACATGAAAGATCAGATGAAAATGGATAAGGCATATTTTTATGCCAAGGATATCAGGATAAAATCCTTAGAAGAACTAGTTTTGCAGGTGGGATATGACCCTGCTAACATCAAAGTAGCAGAGTTATTAGTGAAGAAGAAGAATGAAAATATTACAGCTTTGAGGAAACAGATTAAACTTCCTCGAAGTGAACATCCTCAAACAAAAGAAATAATAGAAGGACAGGAAGAAAAATATGACATGATGAATTTGATTTTTCAGTTGACAACCCAAATCAAGGAAATGGAAATACAAATGGACAAACTTGTTCAGGAGAAAGAAACACCAAAAATACCAGAGATTCCTATAGTTATTCCTGTAATCACTACAAATGTGCCTTCAACTTTAGCTGAAAAGTTAGCACCCAAAGAATCACTAGCTACTGCAGTGCCGGTAACTTCATCCACAACCTCAACTACTGAATCATCAATAACAACAGTGCACCATACAAATGAAGCCAACAAAATGGTAAAGGCCATGGAAGAAATGTCTCTTAAGACAAATGAAATCAGCATATTGAAACAGGTGGTATAAAATCTTGAGAATTCAAACAAATTGGCTCAGATAAATGCAAAAGCACATGAGCAAAATGCCATTAGACTAAATGAAGAATTGAAGAAATTACAAAAAGAATTAACCTTGAAGGAACAAATATCATATATAAAAAACTATCTTTGGAACAATATCATTGAAGCCATCCATGATGTATGGCCTTCAATTCAGGTAATCTTTGAATAGAGAGAGTTATTACTAGCAGCCCAAGCAGAAATTCAGAAGACTCAAAGTGAACTGGCTGACAAACCAAAGCAAGATTTAAAGATGATCACCTTCCTTAACAACAAAAAAAGACAAGAATTAGAAGAACTCAAGGTCACGGACATGACTGAAACTATCCTAGAAATTAGGAAAGTTACTACAAAGAAGAATCTAATGAAGCAACTGGAAGAAAAGTGTGAGAATATGAATACTGCCATAACCAAGTTTATGGTCAAGTTTACAAATTTGAGGCAAAAAGGACTGCTTGACATTATGGTCATTGATGATAAACTGATGCCTCAGAATGACTATGATAAAAATACTAGAGAATTTGCAAAGGAACAGGTAAATAAGCCACGAGTACAAGGCATTCCAACAGGAAAAGTCTTACTCAAAAGTTTTGAAGATTTATTCTATTTACAACATGAGATAAGACACTTGTTTGTCATCAAGCCAACTTTTTCCAGATACACTGAAGCTAATGAAAAATTCAGGAAATTAAAGAAGATACAAATTCCTAGAGATGAGGATTGGCAGTCACTCACAGATTTATTATGAAAGATAAAAATACAGACAGATGAAATGAAAAATGTTTGCTAATTTACAATCAAAACATATTTTTATAGCAGTAAACAATTTTGACTATGGTTAAAGAGTATTCGAGTTTAGAGAGTATTAGTGAATAAAGAGAATCAAAGAAAGAGTATCAGACAATGCAGATCAGATTCCAAAACAAATTTAAAATATCTAAAGCCAGCAAGGAGGACACCAAGGCAGCCAGCTGCATCTTATCCTCAAAACAATTTCTATTTCTTTTGAATAAATAGGGCAACTTGCTGACTTGTTAAGCAACTGTCTCTATTATTGTTGTAAAGATATTTTATTTCCCTTAGATAATTCCTAGAAGCATTCTAGGATATTTTGTAAACAATTATGTATAAATACTTCACTTTTTGAAGTATTATTGTGGAATAAATGGTTGGAGATTGCTATAGTCATTTTTGTTGGACTTGAAGGCTTGTGTGTTTCAAAGTTCGAGTAGCAAACTAGATAAAACCAATTGGCATCATACTTTAGGATTCCTGTGATGAGCTATTTGGAGTGAACTATTTAATTACTTGTCATTGTTATCTTTCTTTGTTACATGCATCCATCTATGTTTGTTCTAAATTTGAATGAATAACTAGGAGTATTACTACAGGATTTGTTAAGAGCACCCCGTTTTTAACTAGCTATCATTTTTATGTTTTCCTCTAATTTCCAGTGTAGGGAACCCTTAATTTATCCTTCTCTCGCTTGACCTCTGCCTACTACTTCCTTTTCCAGATCAAAGGATTCTTAATTTCCCTTTATCCCGATCATACCACCTCACAAAAAGAAATTTCCAAGATCTTCAAGGGTTATCTATATTGCCCTCAAAACATTTGACTTTTTGGCCTTGATCCCAGTTCTGTTTGCTTGATTTTTGACTCCTTAGCCCAATGGACAAATAGATCTCCCACTATCCATACCTTCTAGAGATTTTTTCCCACCAAATCAATCAAAACCAAAACCAATTGCACAATCATAACTAGCCTAATATTTTATAAATAAAACAAAGTTAAATCTTATAGAAAAAGCCCTCTCTAAACCCTAGGAAGGCTAGATCCTAGAGTTTTAAGTTGGTCTGTGGTTACCTCTAGTGTTCTTTGACTAAAAATAAAAAATCACAGAACTTTAGAATTACTAGAGTGGTAATAGATTCAACTCTAGATGTAGCTTCTAACACTTATTTTTTATTTAACCGTCGAAGTTACAATGATTACAATGGTTGTTCATATCCTTTCACTAATGTGTTATGGTTGTCTTCTTGTAATCTTCCTTCTATTTCTACTTTCCCTCGTTAGGATCATATTGGTGGTATTTCTACTTGGAATCGCTTGTTGTCCTTTATTCTTACCCATATTCTCCATATATCTTGCTTGAACACAAGCCTTATTATTTGTCCTAGTTTTGAAGAGAATCACTTTCCTTCTTAAATGTCTATATATACCTCCCAAAGCCTTGAGGAGTACATTCAAATTCATGGGAAATACACCCAACATAATGGAAATTTATTTGACCTTGATGGTATACTCTTGCACGCTCTAGCTTTATTTCTATTAGAAGTAATGTCAGTTGATCCATTGGTCATATTTGTACCCAATAGGTATAATTGGGGCTTGATAAGAGTTTTAAACACCTCCCACTTAGTTGTTAGGGTAGCATCCTTCAACCTCAACTTATTTATGTGACTTTACCACAAAGTTACGAATAGGCCTCTAACCTCAAATAGATAAATGAAATATTTTTCTCTCCTCCTATGTTATGAACATTGAAATAAAATTATAACTATTGCAACCATTGATTCGATGCACCCTAAGTTAGAATATTAAAAGTACCTTTGTATTATAACTAGATTTAAAAATAAGTTTAATGCCACAAAGATAAGAATGAACTCTTGCAAGTTCCATGGTAAAATTAGGCATTGAATAAAACCTACAAACCTATTAAGAATTTATAATCTTTGTGACCAATAAATTGGGGGATGAAATATGCTCTCTTATGATGCCTTGAATATACTCACATCAAAGCTCAATTTATAAATAATTGTAAATATCAATCTTCATAACTCGCTAGCTCATGAAAACAAAGTTTTTTTAACAAGAATAAATAATTGTTACTATAGTAAAAGACACTAAGGTAAAGCTCAACTTAGATACATGATTTACATAAGAAAGTTGAAATGAGTGGAATTTTGGGAATATTGAGAAGGGGGGTGCATTAGTATTTCATAAATTCCAAAAAATTTAAAGATCACAAAGCATTAAACAATCACATCACATTGTACACAAGATTTATCTTAACATTTTTGTTTTTATCTTGAAAGAAGCTTCAACTTCTAGTTTTTCCAGCCACTACTGGAAGGAGCTACAACCTCTGATTATTTACCAACCACTATTGGAAGGAGCTATAACCCTTGGTTTACCAGCTCCCACAAGAAGGAGGCAAAAACCTCCTTAAGGAAGCTACAACTTCCTTGCCTAGCACCACCCTGCCACCCTTAAAATAGAAGATAGAATAAATTGTGTGTTCCCGTATTAGGGATCATGAACCACTTAAAACAATACTGAACAATCGTAGAATTATACAACCTTTTCACTATCCTCTTAATCAACCATTACTAATAATCAATTATTGTTTCACTGCATCATTTTCACTCATGCAAAATCACATCCTCAAGCTGCTTTCGGAAGCACAATTCAATGTGCCTTTGGTGTTCCATATGACCATATTCTAACTTCCCCAAACTCAGTCTAGAACTAAACAAGCTCCTACCCCTTTTTAAAAACAATTATGAGCAATGAATCAATACCAATATACTTAATACTATTTCAACGAACATGTACTTAAGAACAACTAGCAACACATCCCTAACAACACTACTTAGTCCCCAAAACAACCCTTTCACACAACATAGGCTGCCATATGATTTGAATGCTTTTGAGGTAAGTGAATAGGTCAATTTGTGAGGTTCCACTTCCTTACTTGTACCAGAACAAGAAACAAAACAAGAAAACATGTGATTTATCACACACCAGAACGATAAGCAATTGATTGGAATAAACCACGAAAATTACCTAAGAGAATTGCTTAAACTTGGCCTCAATAAATCCTTCCTTTGCGACTATAACAAGTATAAATTTAGCCTCTATTTGTCGCTCATTTCGGCCCCTAGAAATTCCTTAGATTATAATCTTCAATTTGACCTTTGTGGTCGTAATAAAAATGATTTCAACTTGCAACACGGGGGATAAATTCAACGAGTAACTAGGATGACATATAAAAGAAAATGCTCAACAAAGATCTTAGAATAATATCAAGAGTGAGGCTTGAATGAAACAAACAATATAGAAATATTGATGTCTAAAATGGGTCTCCTAAGATATATTATAAAATAATAGTGGAAATAATAAAATAATATTAGATTACATCATCAAATTTTAGAGGGAAAAAACAAAAAACTATTTTTCAACTCATATTTTCAACTTATCTACCTAGGATTTTACTCAAATTTCGAGTTGAAGCACTCATTGGATGCATAATTTAATTCCTCATCCATGGAGTATCCATGTTGCACACTTTCAATGGCCCCTGCTACATGAAAAAATGTGATTGCAGTCATGTTTTTCATATATTTCTCATTTTTCATGTAGCAAGGTCCATCAAAGGAATGCAACATGGGTACTCCTTGGATGAGGAATTAAATTTTGCATCCAACGAATGCCAACGCTTGAAATTTGAGCAAAACAATAGGGAGATAAGTTGAAAATACGAGTTGAAAAAATAAATTTTAATTTTAATTTTTTTAATTTTTTTACATTTTTACATTTTTACTTTGCTGGGTCTATTTACTAAGTAAAATAACACAGGTTGTGTATACTTAGAAGAAAACCAAAGTATATGGAATCTTAGATTAAAATAGTGTAGGAAGTAGTTGTTTAGATGAAAATAATGGAAATGCATATTCCAAATATAAGTTCTAAGTATAAAGAAACTAAAAGTTCTTTGATTTAAGATGCAACAAGTGAAGGAAGAAGCTCCTAACTTAGGAGGTCCTAGTTTTCCTTCCCCACAGTACTGTCCTCAAGAAGAGAGCTTAAAGAGCAGCAGTTTGTGATGTGTAGAAAGCAAGAGAAGAGGCTCCTAACTTAGGAGGTCCTGGTTGTCCTTCTTCACAGTTCTACTCCAACAACATTACCATTGCATCAAATCATAAACTAAAATTCAAGAAACAAATCAAGAAATGCTAAAGGATGATTTTTAGTTGTGATTCATAACTTGATAGAGAGAGAATTTAACTTAAATCCTTGGTTGTCCTTTCATACGCAAATTAGGTTTTAAACTAAAATCATCCAAAAATCATACATAAATCTTAACATATATAAGTAACTGAATCATAAAACTGAAACAAGAAATACTGAATCAAAACTATGCAAATTTATACAAAATTTAACCAAAGTGTACTTAGCTTGGTATGGGGGGCCTCCAACCTTGCCTTGTAAACCTGAAGAATTATTCAGCTACAACTAAATTAATAAAGCATCCAAAACATGAGCAACAAATATAAGAGTAGAAATGATTCTTCAAATTATCTCCAAAGTCTCCAATAGTCTTAGTACAAAATTACATACATTCTACATATCTGAATGGTCCATAAACTTTGTTTGAATAGGAAAATCATAAACAAGATTCTCTATAACATCTGTAATAGTATTATTAATCCTAATACCATCCATATAGGTCAAAATCATCCATTCTAGTTCACAAAATCAGGAAAAATCCCACAAAATAATAAATCTGCCCCTTTTTACTAGTGATTCCTGAATGACAGGTCAAGTTTGACCAGTGTTGATCGGGCCTGTTTTTGCTCAGTTTGACTGGACCAATAAGTATTTATCCATCTGTGGTTCCCAAGATTTTCAAATATACGCTTAGATCTCGCTCAGGTGTCCTCAACATATGACTACAATGGAGCTATTACATAATTTTTTAATGTAGTCGAAAATTACTGTTAAAACCCAATTTTTATAAAAAATTTTAAAAATTGTAAAACATAATTTAGTTACCTGAATATGAAAAATAAGAATAAAATGAGGCGTATATAGGTGAAATAAGATGGAATATGGTGGTAAATAGATGGATTTAGGATAGGCAAAAATGACCAAAATTGAGGACCAACATCTCCCCCTTGCTGATGTTCAAGCATGTCCTCATGCTTACCTCCTCCGTTTGGATCTCCTGAGTGATGATTCCCTTGCTGTTCCTAACCTTGTAGCTTCTTCCTGTGCAGCCTGAAGGAGAAATTCAATACCCTCATATTTCCCTTCTTTGTAGATGGAAACTTTCACCTTCTACTTCTCATATTTGTACTACCATGACTTTTTCTCCTTTAGCCATGTGTAGGCTTGTTTAGAGATGAGGATATTCTGAGTTTCAAGATTTTTAATATTCTTTATCAATTTCTTTTTTTCCTTGATTATGTTGTTGTTATTTTATTTAAACATTTTTTTCTCCTTTTTAAAGTGTTTCTCCATGATCTTGTTGTCCTCCATCTCACTAGTTAGTTCTTCTAGTTTCTTAAGATATTCTTCATTGTGCATCTCTCTAAATTCTTCCCCGATCTCTTTAGCATATGAATGAGATGAGGTAGCTCCTACCCAAGTATTCTCAAAACAGGAGTCTTTCTCTATGGGTTCTTCCTGGACTTCCTTCTCCATTCTCTGTATAATCTCATGAATCTACTTTGATGTTGGTGGAGGCTCAACAATTTCAATTTCTGGATCTTTTTCCTTGTTGCTTGGTTCCTCTTGTGTTTTTCTCCTAGTCTTCCTAGGAATGGACATAAATGATTTCTCTT
The DNA here is from genome assembly GCA_034641835.2 of Pinus albicaulis. NCBI lineage: Eukaryota > Viridiplantae > Streptophyta > Pinopsida > Pinales > Pinaceae > Pinus > Pinus albicaulis. The sequence goes on from CM076570.1 coordinate 1,059,620,437, forward strand.
TTTCAATCATAATACCATCCTTCTTATTCTTCAAACTTGTCTTATGATACAAAGGGGAATTCATGATACTTCTTGTTACATGCAATTTATCAAAATTCTCTTCTGTTGTTTGTTATTCAAAATGATTCTTAGCCAAAAAATTCTTCCAAATCATTCCCTTATTTCTTACCTGATACTCCACAAGTATTTTGACTAGCCCATGATGATATATGTTGGCTTCCTTCACTTCTGTTTTATTCTTTCCATTCTCTATCATTTTAGTTAAGCTTCCTGAAAAGAATTAAGGTAAATTGATTTTACAATCTCCCTTCATATCTTGAAGCAACTTATATGATAAATATATATCACACTGTATCGATTATCACCGGTGAAGTATTTTTGGATAATAAAAACCAGCTCTGACAATGGGTCTCTGAGCCAATCTCTTGGAATCCATTTTTTTTCTGTCGAAGGACCCATTCCTTTGTTTCTCCAAGAAAAAGGTCCATCCCTTCTCCTTCAAATGTGGACCCTTGTGATATTCTTCTCCAATCAAACGAAGGTCCAATTATTGAGAAATAAAGTTTGGGTTCAATGGTATAGAAAGTTCACCAATTCTGGTTTGTCCATGTTCAAAATGCTCTATGAACTCTTGTGTGATTTTATCATTATGACCATTGAAATTTTTAAGGAACTTCAGTAACCCTGCTTCGTATAATTTCTATATTGTATCCTTACCCCAGTTTTCTATCTTGAAGTCTTTGGGCTCATTTTTGGTTTCCATTTTCATCTACTATGTATACCAATTGATATGGTCTTGTCCAGTCAATAACCTCATTATGAATAACAAATATATATATATATATATATATATATATATATATATATATATATATATATATATATATATATATATATATATATATATATATATATATATATATATATATATATATATATATATATATATATATATATATATGACCTTATTATTCATGCAATCTTTGGACAAATACCATGGTGAATGCACTTACCAGCTCTTTGTAGCTCTAAAAAATGAGATTAATTCCTCTGCCTGTAAGTCTTCAATTTCCCCGTGTTCTACTGCAAATGGTATCCAAACTAAAATCCTTCGTTTATAAAACTGAGTAAAAAAAACACTTACCGAGTGAAAAACCATATAAAATATCTCCTCTGCAAAAGAAAATCTCCCACTGCTTTGCAAATCATGCTTAAATCTCTTCTTCTTTTGCAAAATTTGCTCATAAACTGCATACTTTTTATATAAAATGAGGCTTGCTACATTTTTTATGTGCAAAATTTTGAAAAAATTTCATGAGGCAATAGTTTGTGATACCTGAAATTCAAATGAATTGTAAAGATTTTCTTGTTAATGGTTTTGTTCTCCCAGTGTAAACATACAGTTTCAATTAAAACTCTTCTCCAGCGTCTCGAAAAATCATGGATTCTACAGGTGGCAGAGTATGTTTAAGGTGAAAGAGCACTACAAATCCATAATTGGAGTCATTTTTTTCTCACATTATGACACATCTAAAGAAAATCGTAAGTTAACCTTTTTTCGAAATCGTTTAGCAATTGAGGAAACCCCGGAATTGACCCTTACCTGCCACTTGCATAATTTTTGGGATTTGTTGGAGAAAAATGTCAACTCAACGCAAAGGAAATCTTGGTCACTTTCTCCTTCTTTAAAAAAATGCCTCTCCTTATTTCTCCACGTAGTTCCTCCAATTTCCTCATGAAATTCCACGCTATTTCTCCACTGCTTAGGGTTCTTCTCTCCCTACGCAATTCCCTCTTATTCTCTGCGTCTTTCTCTGCATATTTTTCTTTTAATTAGGGTTATTTTATGCTGTGGGTAAATTTGTAATGTTGACCTCCAATTTTGAGCTGGGTTTAGCTCTGATGATAAAGGATAACACACGCAGAGCAAGCCTTTGAAACATTTTTGACTGTTTGTTGCTACATTTCCCAATTCATCTAGCTGATTGTTCCTATCTCTTGTACCTGTGGCTGCCACTTGTTATTTTTATGTGTCGTGGTTGACTTCCCTCATCGCTCAATGACTTTCCTCACTGCCACGATTTTTTATACTCATTGTATCACCATTATATTTGTTTTATCCTTGCTCTCTCTGTTTTACAATATCGACACTTATCACTACTACATTTGGCGGAAATTCTGACACTTGGTTCCGACGCTTTTGACCAAATGTCGAAAATTTTCCCAAATTTTTTCCATCCCGCCCGAAACCGTCGCTATATCGACGTCTATAGAAAAGTGTCGCAATACCGACACTTAAAAATGTGTCGCAATTGCGACGATTGGAGGAAGACGTCGCAATTGCGACACCATGGCCCAAAGCGTCGCTATTGAGACGACTCTAAACGTCGCAACTGCGACACAATGTCTAGGTGTCGCCATTGCGACGTTTGGAGGCACCCGTCGTAATAGCGACGCCTTTTCCGCCGTCGGTATAATGACACTTATTTTCGCGCTACATAAAAATACCAAACTTATATGCGCGCTACATAAAAATTCGAAACTTATATGCGCGCTACATAAAAATGATTTTATTGTTTCGTATTTGTTGCAATAGCTACATTAACGTTTGATATCACGCGCGCATTCGCCCTCTGCTCTTGCAGAACAGCATTTTCCCTCAGCCTTCACGCTCAGCTCTTGCAGAACAGCATTTTCCCTCAGCATTCACCCTCAGCGTTTGCCCTCAGCTCTTGCAGAACAACATTCGCCCTCAGCTCTTGCAAAATGGTAAGTTCTTACTGCAGGCCCTTCCTCCTATAGTAGGGTTGACTCTATTTGGGTTTTTTTTGGTCAATTCTATTGGATTGTGTTAGGCTGTATGGTTCTCTCTAGATGTCAAGAATCAAGATTCAATACCCTCTATTATCTTCATCACCCAATACAAGATTTAAATTTTTCCCAAAGAAACGCTTATTAATTTGGCAGCCATTATTTCTCCCTGCTTTAAAAATCCTACATTTAAATGAAAACAAGCATTGCATTTCAATTGCAAAAATCTATTAGTGTTCAAATGTACATGTGTGCTACATTAACGTCTGATATCACGCGCGCATTCGCCCTCCGCTCTCGCTAAATCGTACCCGCCCTCGCATTCGCCCTCGCCTGCAGAACAACATCTCGCCCTCGCACCCGCCCCCCCGAGCTCTTGCGAACAAAGATTCCGCCCCCGCATTCGCCCGAGTTTCGGTAAACAAAGATTCGCCCGGATTCGCCCGCCCTTCGAATAACACTCGCCCCGCATTCGCTCGCCCGTAACATCATTTTCCCTCAGCATTCGCCCTCAGCGTACGCTCTCATCTCTTGCAGAACAACATTCGCCCTCAGCGCTTGCAAAATGGTAAGTTCTTACTGCAAGCCCTTCCTCCTATAGTAGGGTTGACTCTATTTGGGTTTTTTTGGTCAATTCCATCATTTTCCTCGCATTCGCCCTCGCCGTCGCTTTCTCGCCCCTCTGCGTACGAAGATTCGCCCCCGCCCTCTCTTGCAAAATGGTAATTTCTTACTGCAGGCCCTTCCTCCTATAGTAGGGTTGACTCTATTTGGGTTTTTTTCGTCAATTCCATTGGATTGTGTTAGGCTGTAGGGTTCTCTCTAGATGTCAAGAATCAAGATTCAATACCCTCTATTATCTTCATCACCCAATACAAGATTTAAATTCTTCCCAAAGAAACGCTTATTAATTTGGCAGCCATTATTTCTCCCTGCTTTAAAAACCCTACATTTAAATGAAAACAAGCATTGCATTTCAACTACAAAAATATATTAGTGTTCAAATGTACATGTGTACATCACTTGTGTAGGGTATTCCTTTTCCACTTTCACATTATCCAAGAATGTGTGCAGTATAGTTCATATTTTTTGTGATTTAGATTATCTTGAAAAAGGAAAGGTAAATTATTTCCCATGGAAAAAGAAGGTTTTCCTTTTTTATAGGTTGTTTGGACTTACGTGGAAAAATTTATGGTATGCCTTTCATATTATGTAGTTTAAATTTGAATTAACAGATTATTCTATATGAAAATATAATTACCTATGTGATGTCCTTCATCACTAATTAAAATTATAGGGTTTCAATTTCCTAGACTCTAACTCATCTGATGCTAAATTCTAGGTTCTCATTGGTGGATCACTTTTCCATTGATTTCCTTTCCCTCTGGATCTTGTCATACTTTAAAAGTCATCAATGATACATATATTATTTTAGGTATCCCAAAAGGCTTTATAGTAGAACATATTGTGAAGTTTTTTGACACTTGAGGATTCTTTTTAGAACTGCAACGCGGTCTATGCTATCGAGTTATATACCAAGCAACTTGTCCTTAATAACCACACTATGAGGTCGGTTCAACCGCTTTGAACTTGTTGGGACATAGCATATGAAGTTGTGTGATGATTCCATATCATAGGTCTATTATGGTGACAAAAGTGAAGACACGTAATGATAGTTATTATGTTAACATTACTAGAAACATTTTTGAAATTATCCATGCTATCAAGATGTCAAAATTCTAGGCATTAGGTGTCAATACTCGTAGCTAATAGATAATAATAATAATATAAAAAAATCACAAATTTATTCTTGAAATATGATTGTTACACATTGGTAACCTAGTTCATGAGTTACTATCACCCAAATATTGCAAAACAAACTTAAAATATAAATTAAACCAACATGAGAATCCAACTAAGGGTTTTTCGACAAAATCATGCCATAACCTGGCATTTTGAAACCCAAATTTGAATCCATCATAAGTAATACAATGCAAACTCAGATGGATTTTCAATGCATGTTTGCATGCTACACTTATTCTCCGTCTAGATATCATTTTTTAAATGGAACCATTAGTCAAGCCCACAGTCCTTTTTATGTGAAAAATTTCAGCTCTATTTGAGCTCTTTTTTGCTCCACCACCTCCATAAACCAGTGTTACACGGGGTCTCGCTCCCCCACCTAGGGGTCTAGATTCCTCGCCCCCTCGCACTCCGGGGTCTTGGGGACTTCTAGGGGATGTTTCCCTCACGCCCCCTCACGTCCCCTCACCGCCCCTTTTAGTTTATGGTTTCGTGTTAAAATTTGATGTGCCACTTAGTATATTTGAGAATCCAAGTGATTCTGATTCAGATGGTGACATGGTTGATCTTGATATATTCGTGCAGAAGTTGGATGCAGAGACTAGTGGGGCATTAACTCTAGCATTTATGCTCATTTATCAGTATGATGATATCATTTGATATTCATATGTTATGTTTTATGTTTTATGTTTCAGACATAACTTATTTGCGTTTAAGTTTTATGTTTCAGACTTGAGTTGTAAACTTTAGTTTAAACTCTATTTTGAATCTTGATATAATATGTCATATGATATCTTAAACTTTATTTTCATTGTACATTGTTAGTAGTTACATTAATGATTATATAGTTACAAACCTACAAACTTACATGCATGATTGTATGATGTATGTTTTAACTTTTAACTTTTAAATTTGTTTCAATTATATGATTCATCATTCATCGATTTGTAATTTTATCATTTATGATTTATCTTTCCTGATGCAAGTGTATGATGACTGTATATACATTCCTTGCAAAAATATAGTTACATTTTAAATATTAAATTTTATAATTTTTATGACCCCGACGTCCCCCCACGTTTCCTGAAAATTGGTAGGGAGCTTTTGCAGAGGCCGCTCCCGCGCTCCCTCGTCCCCTCGCTCCCACCTCCAGGGGACTTGGTGGAACATTGCCATAAACATATGCAAACATATATCATGATCTTGGAATTCCATTACATATGTATGTGCCAATGCTCCATAATCATGCCCCATCATCAATTTAAGAAATTTCCATTGAATATCAAATTATGGAGGGGGGGAACTTTTTGCTGCAACATTTGGCTCAAAATCAGGGACCATCTCCGTATGAGGTGAATGAGAACTATAGATATTTGAAGAATTAGATCAGTGCCTTTTCCTCTGGCCATGGAGTCATATATATTCATCCATCACAAAAATTTGTCTTTGTTCATTCTCACCTTGAAAGTTGCAAAAATTCATGCCCTAATTGAAACGACACTAAATTTGAAAGATATAATAAAAATGCAAGCTAGAAGTGCCCTATTAATACAAAGGGAAAACCTTCCTACCTACCCTAACCGAGATAAATTTTGATTGAATAGGAAACATGATATTTCCTATGGAGTTGATCCAACAACTTGTTAAATGTATGGGACTAAATCATGCATTTGATTTCCAGTGAAACATGCGCATGAAGAGAAAAAGTGCAGAATTAATGGAAAATCCATACATGCCACTTATAAAAACTACACCGAAAGGTCAAAAAATACTTAAGGCCTTAACTTAATTTGAATCCAAAAAATGACAAAACAGGATTAGTGAAAACACGAGAGTGGTGTGGGTGAACAACATAAATAAAAAGTGAAGATACCTTTCCCCAAGATGCCTTTGTCACCGTTGTATGAAAACATGTTTTCTTTTCCCTTTATACATGCAAGTGAATGCATTATAGGTATGGTGTTTTCCTAGAATAGGAGAAGCCTACTTAAATATATCATTTGTGGATTGAATGTTTGGGTGCCTTAATGTGCAATGACATGTTTCCAGGACTGAATTCAATGCAAGGCATATTTGAAACTCTAACTCTGTCTTATTAGAAATTATTTCAGTTTTCATTTTGTGTTTTCAAGTTAGATATTGTTTTCAAGTTTTTACATTTATAATTTTCTTGCAATGTGGCAGACTGATCAGAGCATTGCAGGAACAACCCCGAGACAGGATGATCGCGGAAAGAGGCCAGCGGAAGAACATGTAAAGTGCCAGCATTGCTCTATCTTTAGGTATTTTAGTTATTTACACAATTGAAATAATATTAATTTTGTTCAAATATGCAGACACCTAGCCATGGTACGCCTGATGATTCCCTCTTTGAGGAAGAGCTTTCTTCATCCCTATCTCCAGTGTTCTTGTTGCAAAAAAAGGCACGAGATGCAAGGTCAGAATTTAATACTTTGATAGACGCGCCTCAAACACCTGAAACAAAAGAGAGGATACAACATCTTATGAGGCAGCTAGAAAGATATCAGGTAATAATAAAAATTCAAAAGGATATTTTTTTGTTCTACATGAGATGAATTGTGATAGTTTGATTTTTAATTTTTACATTGACTAAACTAACAAAAAGTTCTTTTGTATGTAGCGTTTTCTGGCATTTTCTGAACCCAGTGTTGGTGGTAGTGGGACACAAGGGCAAGAGATTGCCCAACAACCCTCTCGTACACCTTCTACTCCTTTAGGTGCTAGCCAAGAAACACACCCTGCCCAAGCAGACACCCAGCCAACCGCTGAACGTGTTGGCAATGATGAGGTTGATATGGCCAACTACATTATTGCGTTTCTCGGAGCTACACGTGTAAGCTCCATAGGGACCATTAATGGCACGTTGTTGGTGAACGATGAGGGTGTCCCTATAAAGCATGTACAACTCCCAGGTAAATTTTAATATTTTAACTATTTCATGTACTTTATCTAAAACATATTTATCATGATTTTTATTTTTAAATTAATGATAATATCTTCTTTTTTTTTTGGTTTTATTCTGTGTAGGAAACAATGAGTTCTACAGGATTCTGGAGAGCCATGCGTTGGTAATTTTTGGCCCAACCATACGTACAGGGTGGAATTCCCAGAATTCCAACCTGAAAAAAGAACTTTCAGATTATCTAGAAGCCCTTTTTGGGGTCGGCACATTTGACAGAAAAGCGGTGGCTCAGGTAGCCGGCAAATATTTGAAATATACCAGGGACACCTATAGGACGTAATTGCAATTTAACCCTAGATATGAGCGTCCTCTCGCAGTTTCAGAGAGTGAGTGGAGAGCACTCATCCATGACGGAAAAGAGAAAAGGGCAAAGAAAGAAGGAAAATGCCAACTGGACCCGCAAGGTAAATTACAACTTTAATTCAATAGCTTTAATTTTCTTTATGTCTAAAATAAAAGTGTGCTACGTCATATCTGACTTCAATCTTTTGATGCTAGGTTGCCCGACACCTCAAAGGCAACCAAAGCTAGGATAGAGAAAAAGGGCCATCACAAGCTCGGCCAGGGTGGCTACTTGAAATTAGCTGCAAGAATTGTAATTAAGTAGCTAAACATCTTATAATTAATTGTATCGCCTTCCAACGTTTTTGTAATCCTATCAGATATGATTAAAAATACACAATCATATGTAATGTAGGGTGATGACTTCGAAACAGAAACTACAGAGGAAGATAAAAATATCGCTTTCCGTTTTGGCTATCAAGCTGTAGTTGAACGTCGCAGAAGCTTGGGGCAGGTCCCAAGATCTAGAATGCCTGATAAGGTAAAACATTAACCTTTCAATATTTTTGTTTTCGTCCATAAATTTAATGTCTAAAAAATTTGTTTAAATTAGGGGAGCAACACTACTGACGAGGCAAATAACCCAGTTTTAGAGCCAGATGTAGATGATCCTCTCGTGCAACCTGATCATTGTAGTGGGGACCAGGCCGACAATGCTGCTATCAGTGAGGGCCGTGACGGTAATTAATTTCCACTTATAATTTTTTTCTAATTATACCTTGATGGTTGTCCTTATAACGTTTTTTGTTTAAATGACAGAGAATGTTTCCCTTGAGGATCTTACCACCAGAGAGGAAGACAGGGCAACAGTCCCAACGGCGACAACTGGTGCACCAGGTAAATAATCTCATTGCAATTTTTTTTATTAATATTACCGAACTAGTTCAATGATATTTAAAAACCGATAATTAAAATTTAATATTATCTGTTTTTGTAGGCGATGCCCCGTCACTGGATGAGACCAGACATCGTGACAACGCAACTAGGTCAGCGGCGACAACTGGTGCACCAGGTAAATAATCCCATTGCAATTTTTTTTATTAATATTACCGAACTAGTTCAATGATATTTAAAAACTGACAATTAAAATTTAATATTATCTGTTTTTGTAGGCGATGCCCCATCACTGGATGAGACCGGACATCGTGACTACGCAACTAGGTCAGTCGCCACAACTGGTGCACCAGGTAAATAATCTCATTGCAATATTTTTTTATTAATATTATCGAACTAGTTCAATGATATTTAAAAACTGACAATTAAAATTTAATATTATCTGTTTTTGTAGGCGATGCCCCGTCACTGGATGAGACTAGACATTGTGACTACGCAACTAGGTTAGCAGTGCGGGTCGAAAGGCACGAAACAAGAGTAGAGCACGATGATATTGATGATGTAATTAGGAGCTTTAGAAATAGGAAGAAGAAAAAGAAAATTTGATAATGTAAAATATTGTATTATTATAAGACAAACGTTACCATACTTGGAACGTTTTTTACGTTATATAAAAAACTCATTTATCATACTATTTTTATGTCAAGCATTAATTGCAATGTTTCCTTGCATACTTTTTGTTGAATTGTTTTTTTATTAGTTATTGAATATATTTTTTTTATGCTCATGAAAGTAAAAAATGAAATATAGATTGGGTATTGGGGAATTGAGAGTGATGTGAGGGGGGGGGAGGGGCCATAAGAGCTTCCACCTTCACGTGGTTGGCCCTGTTTAGTAGAGAATAATTTATTGAAGCGATTTAATCTTGGAGCAAACCTCCCTTGATCCAGCGTAGCAACAAAAAAGTCACTGTTGACTTAGTTGCTACTCTTTCAGATCGTGGGAGGCTTGTTCCAAGTTCATGCGACTCCAATAAATTGTTCTTGAAACGAAGAGGAGCTTATTCAGGTATGTTTTGACATTTTCAATATATGTTCTAACATTATCATAAGAATGCATCTTAGAGTAAAAAATACTACATCAATTACTTGTATTTATTGTATAGATAATGATGGATTTTGATTGACTTGGCAGTGCAGGTACAAATCCTCTTGCATCATGAGCAATATAACTTGTCAACCAGGGTCATGTCCAGGATATTTTTGCTTGTGCGCTTGACCAGGTTCGTAATGTCACATTTTGTAAGTTCCTTTACAGTTCATAATTCAATATTAAGCTTGTTCACGATTATTATCTAGGTTTTTTGTATGTGTTTTTTCATCTATTCGATTGTAAGCAACTATGCATGTTTCCTGTTGTTCACTATGATTTCTCCCATTACCACTCCCAGGATGAATCCGACTTTATTGTTACATAGGTTACTTTATTGTTACTATGATTTCTCCATTTACGATTTCATAGTTTACATCATGTAAAGTTGTCAATCTCAGGTTGGTGATGAGCTTTAGTTCTCCAGATTTGGGGCTTTTCTGATATTTTCTCCCTCATGTCATTCCCGCATCACCTCGTTGTTTGAGCATGCCAATTGTCTACCACTTGTACCAATTGGCACATGTCAATCTCTGAGTGGTGCCACATTTCACCTATTTTCTGTGAGAGTTTAGGGTTTCTCTAACATAGCTTCAGAAATCCGATTCAGTGCCTGCTTGAATATTGTCACATAATACTTATGGTTTGGATTGATGAGCATGTTCTAAATGGTTGGTTGATTCATAAGAACCACCCATATAGTCATCTTGAGATATTTTAGAAGGTTTCTCGAGTTTCCTTTTTCACCGTTTCTAGTGGGTGGGATGGTGTGGGGTGATCCATCAATACTGGTGCTCTTGTAGTAGGGAATTTGTTTTTGGGGATATAAAGGAGCATTTGATGTAGATATCCCATTGGATGCATTCATAGATGGGCACGAGAGGTCAAGAATTTAAATTAAAATATGCAACCTCTAGCATGGAAACCTGAAGGCTGCGAGAGACACTGGTTAAAGTTGTTTTGTGGTGGCTTTAATATAGTCATGATTTCTTTCTATTATCTTAATGCAAATATATAGTCCGGTCTCATTAAAATGAGGATTGTGGTTGTATTTCTCTTTGGTTGTTTCTCTCTTAATGCTCCAGAAGTTGCCAAAAGTTGCGATAGTTGTTTAGTTTGCCCGTTACAACTTAAAAGTGGTTTTTAGCAATGGGAGTCATGTTTTTTAAGGTTCATACTAATATGAAGATCTTGTAATTCTATATTTAGCATAAGAGAAGATGGCCTCTGCTTTGGGAAGTATGACAACAATTGCCACATCTACCTCATTGGGTAACAATGGAAAGGGGAAGAAGTTGGGTGCAATGTTTGATAATTATGGCAAACAATTGTCTTCTCTTTCAGTTTTTTCACCCATTTCCTTTAATCGCTCAAGCAGAAGAGGGACTCTGAGATTACGCGACAGAGAGAAGGTAGTTAATACAAGAGCTATGGAAAAGGAGTTGTACTTCAACAAGGATGGCTCAGTGACAAAAAAATTGTAGGTCAGAGAAAAAATTATGTTTAAAGGAAGGTCACATGCAAACTTCACTGCGGTGGATCTTTCCTTGTCCACTTATATTCGATTTTAATGTGTTATTTTAATTTTTCATGGAGGGTTGTTTTGGCATATGGTCTGGCATTCAATTGCACACTTACTGAAAGCATTGTCAATTTGTCTTGCAGGCAGTGTGAACAAACTTGCCGATCTTATTGGAGTCATCCTTGGGGCGAAGGGCAAAATGTTGTCTTGGAGAGAAAGCATGGTTCTCCGAAAATAGTTAATGATGGTGTGACAGTAGCTAAGGAGGTAATTCGTAGATGTGTGCTCTGGTTTTCTTTTTAACGTTATATTAGTTCCCCCTCTTAAATGTCTTAGATTTGGTAGGCATAATTTGAAAACTCAAAGGTGAAAGGAAACATATTTGTTACCCAGTGGTCTACTTGGCCTATGGACTAGCCACATTAGAGTAATGCACAAAGCTTTTCACAACAATAAAAGGAAAGGGTTATGGCTGAGTCAAATTTTATTGTTATTGACAGTGTAATGAAATGTATCTCAATGCTATGGTTTTGGCCTTTTTATTGGCTGAATTAGAGGACCCAGTTGAAAATATTGGGGCCAAGTTGGTAAGGCAAGCTGCGGCAAAGACAAATGATTTAGCTGGGGATGGAACCACAACATCTGTTGTTCTTGCACATGTTGGAATATTGAAAAATTCTAGAACAATGAATGGAAAATAAATCTCCCTTCCTCTAACACAGAGAAAATAAAAATTTCTTTGACAGGAGATAGAGTTTCAATACTTTGAAAACAAACTTCTATTCCCTTCAATAACTCAAAAAAAAACTATTACACTACTTCCTCACTGAGAGGGATTACAAAATTATCACTGCTACAAAACGCAGTGCATAAAACCAACTCACTGTTTGTTCAAAACAAACATACTCTGTCTCTAAAACACTCTGCTGTGTTTTTCCCTTTCGCACTGCTGTGCATACACACTTAAAAAGTTACACTCAGTCTTTCACTTTTTACACACTGCTGTGTAATAAAAAATTTACGTACGGTCTATAAAAAAAACTACCAAGCTTTTTCGACCTTTTTATTTTTATATGCCGTAACATATAAAACATATTATAATAAACCCTCTTTTTAGAAAAATAAAATTAAAACTAAATTCTATGGCCCACCCTTCATTTCGCATATGATATATATATATATATATATATATATATATATATATATATATATATATATATATATATATATATATATATATATATATATATATATATATATATATAACATATGTATATATTAAACTATCAAAACATTAAAGAACCCTTTCCGTCGGACTTCAAAAGTCTGAATAGATTGAATTTCAAACCAAATTCGCGTTCCAAAATGGGATGCTGACGTCTGCCTAATTTTAACTCGAATTCTCAATCCAATGTGCCCTATAAAAATTCGGGTCCGGTTTTCAGGTTTTCAGATTCCCTTCAATTTCATGCGATCCAATATTAATGCTCCACGTGTCCTCCTTTTGAATTTACAAAACTGTCGGGTAAATTTCTGTTTGTTTAATTTCTGGTTGGTGAATTGCGTTAATGTCGGTTGTTGTGTTTAAATACAATCCTGTACAGAAATATGGCTGCGGCCGTCTACAAAAAAAACTTGCAGGAATTTTAAATGCTGAATTAAATTTCTGGATGGCATGCAAGCAACCTCCAAAAAAAATGTTGTTGCTGCATCCGTCCTTCTGCTGCAGCAGTTGAAGTTAAAATTCAACAGCACAGGGTTTAATAAGTGAGGGTGTAAAGGTAAATTTTTGTCGATAGTACTAGATTAAGATCATCTATTCATTTTTGTAGGGTCTTATGGTGTTTGGTTTTTTAGTTTTGGGTTGGGCTTATTGAGTCTAAGATAGTTTTTGAGTGAAAAAATTGCTATCAGGTATTAAAAAATTTTGGTTATTTTGTCAAAATTTATGAGCTTGTTAGGAAATACAAAACTGACAATGGTTGTATCTTAAATTTGTGGAAAATAATTTGAAATGAAACCTTTTGTTTAGGTTGTTGCAGCAGGTGCAAACCCCATTCAAATTACTAGGGGCATTGACAAGACAATAAAGGCCCTTGTTTCGGAACTCAAAATTTTGTCAAAGGAGGTAAACGCTTGCCTTTTGAGTAGGCTGGTTTTCCTTTTTGCCGATGGTTTGGTGTATCTAATTGAATTAGTTGCCTAAGGTATTTTTGGTTGCAAACTCCTTTCATTTTTCATACAGTATTGGCCTTGTGGAATACATTTGATTGTGTGGTCTTGTTAGATCTACAACATTTGTAGTTGTTTAGTCTTATGGCCGAGGTGCATTTTTATTATGGAAATAGTTGATGCAATATTGTCATTTAATCCTTACTGCAGGGTAGCATGTTGAGAAGTTTCTTTTGAAACATTTGGTATTCAAAATGACACTTGATCCTATACAGCATCATGCACTTGACTTCAAAATTCATATTCAAAGTGTGCCAGACAATTCTTGCAAATTTTCAAATATTTATGTTGTTTTAAACCATTATCTTTTTCATGTATTGGATGCTGAAAATGTGAAAAAGACTTTGGTATGAAACCAATTGGTGAATAATTTCCAGCAAAACAACCACTTCCAAGACATGATTTAGAAGTAGAACATATGTACTTATGAAGCATAGAAAGATATCCTTGATACATTGTCAATGTTTGGCTAGGGTTATTTTTGGAGAAAATAACTCCTTATTCCTAGAATAGTGATCTTCAATACAAGTAAATGCCAGAGAAGAGAGATCATCGTGTGACGCAACAAAATTGAAATTGGACCCCCAAGGAGAGCTGGTGTGTCTACAATCGCTCTGTCAGAATTTTCCCTTGGTGTACTCCGTTCTTTTCCTCCAGCCTGAGTCTTAATTGACTTCTTCCTTCTTCGGGTTTATTTATCAAATTCGTAGAATTTGATAAATAAATACTATCCACAATGGTTGGACTTTAATTCATATTCCCGACTTTATATTATCTCCAATCCTTATAACCAATGTTTAACTTTCAACACTTTGTATTTATACTCCACGTTTCTTTTTAAATAAATAAATTGTAATGAAATTTCGGCTCTATATTTCACCACCCAGCCTTACAACAATCACGCTCCAGACTTATGCTAATTATCCGCCAATCGTTTAATTAAACAATTTCATTATACTACGGCCCCACCTATATATATCAATAACCAATCAAACACTCGTATCGTACCTGGCTATCCTCCGCACACCTTAGTTAACCTCCGGGCAAGTTCAACGTGCGACCACCGTCCGATGGCCCTTCTCCAAATCAACGACTCTTGGCAATTTCGCTTGGCTTCCAACGTCGGGCTTTAACGTGCGATGGCGTGGGTTAAACGGTTGTTTTCCGGGGTCACTTCGCCACGTGTCGCATTCCCTATGGAATCACTCGCGAATAGAAAATACCGCCTACTCCGCAAAAGCGGTGCGATATGGGCAACCCGCTTTTGTGATTCCGCTCGTGGTTTTGGTAGAGGGCTTGACCACGGGTGCAAGTCCGGTTCCGCTATCCTTTTGTTTGTTAACTCATGTCCAATCCTCGGGTCAGGTTCCGAAAGCACAACAATTTTGTCTCTTTATTAAGCGGGATTTTTATATTTGAACAGTTTTCACGACCCCGGTTCTCTACACAGACCTCACCTTGGATATTTTTACATAAAAATGATTGTTCTCAATAATTATTTATATAAATTTTCCACATGTTTAGTGTGGTATTCCCATGATTTATTATAAATATGTGTATTATCAAAGAAAACCAACACAAATTTTATAATATGGGATCAAACAAAATTGTTCTTAAGTCGAGCCCGCCAGACTTCAAACGGCGATAAACCATAATTCAAACCAAATTCGCGTTCCAAAATAGCCTGCTGACGTCGGCCAATTTTGTGACGCGAATTTCTTATCAAATTCGCCCTAATATTTTACGGGTCCGGATTTCCACTGCGCGAGCAGCCCAAACAAAGATCTGCTCCAATCAATTTCTGCCACGTGTCCTCAATAAAAACTTGCCCTGCTCCCGGCTGCGGGTGCATTCGATGGTGTTTAAGGTGATGGGACATGGATATGGCGATTTCATATCAATCGCATTAACATTTAACGCTGTTCAATTAAATTTTCACATCAAATCTGCATTAATTAATTTTTAACACTGTTCAAGATCGGACCTCCACTCCTCTTAGCGATTCTGCACGCTCCAATTTGATCCGGCCTTCGGCTCTCATTATTAATGATCAGAGATTAATTATGATGGGCATCCTTTGATTGCATTGCAGACGGGTAAAAAAAATGGCGTTTAGCCATGGTTTTTTAGACAAGCCGGTTGCTGGATTACATTGCCTGCTAACTGTGACGATAAGGAGAAGTGGCCAGCTGAACTTCTGCCTAGACGTTGCTGCATATTTGCATTTCTCTCGGTTCTGTCTCTGTCTGTCTTCCTCTATTAATTGCAATTCTGCTTCTTCGTCTCCTCTTGTGCCCACTGCACCTGAGATTGCACCCATGCCTCGCGTGCGTCATAGGATGCGTTGCTGCAGGGGGAGCACTAGACGTCAACCCTGGCGCGCTCCCTCCAGCCCCTCAACAGAGTCGACTTCCGGCCAGTCCAGTGATTATTACTTCGGTCGATATCCAAATACTAGGAGTGGGCGGGGTCGGCTTGTAGCATCTGGCCACCGTATGGATTCCCCTGCTCCTGGCTTCCCCACCGTTAGTTCACCTTCTCCCACAACGCGCATTGTGCATTTTTCCTTTAATTGCTCTCTCAACCGCCCAAGAATCATGGCTTTAGTCACTGTGGTCTTCCGCGAGGAGGCCCAAATGGAGGAAGAATGCACCCGTCCGGCGGGTCCGAGCTCGGAAAAAGTTGGCCAGCATTCGGGCCTTCAGGAGGGGAGCCGTGGCATGCATGTGGAGGTAGCACCTAGCGATCCTGGACCTTCCGAAGGATGGTGCCGAATCGTGGAGGAACCACCAGAGGAGTAGTTTGGTTAATTTGTTTTTCTTGCTTAGCAGGCCCACTTAATTGGGTTGCTTTTAGATTATTTTACTGTGCTGGACCTTTGTAATATTTTTGAATTCTGTAAATTAAACGTTCAAGACTGGTTTCCGCAATGTTAATAGATTAACTTTACTTTGAATTCTCACATGATTAGCGTTTTTCTTGATCTGTTCAAGGATTTTGGGTACTTTAATTTGTATTTGGAACAATGGACGTCGGTACTCTATCTGTTTCTTTACTGTTCTACATACTACTATTTCACTTTCTTATAGATGCCTCGGGCATATTTGAATACTTTCTCAGATTGTCGATAATCTCCATGTGGACCGTTACTGGATTTTATATCATGTCCCTGTATGTGACATGGGGTATTTTTCTATCATTGTCTGGGGTGGGACTTCCACTTTTCTGGATGGATATTTGGGTTCCAATCTTGAGATGTGAAAATGTAATGACTTCATGGACTGTTTTACTTCATACAATATATTCAAAACATCGTTTTTTCTCTTGTGAAAAAAAAAATGATTAATGTTTATCACTCTGCCTTCAAAACTAGCGATGCTGGTCTATGTTGCTGGTTTATTGATATGGTCTGATGGTCTTTTTATATTTTGAACATATCACACTCCTCACATGATTAGCATTTTTCTCTGTTCAAGGATTTTGGGTACTTTAATTTGTATTTGGAACAATGGACGTCGGTACTCTATCTGTTGCTTTACTATTCTACATACTGCTATTTCACTTTCTTATAGATGCCTCAGGCATATTTGGATGCTTTCTCAGATTGTCGATAATCTCCTGTGGACCGTTACTGGATTTTATATCATGTCCCTGTATGTGACATGGAGTATTTTTCTATCATTGTCTGGGGTGGGACTTCCACTTTTCTGGATGGATATTTGGGTTCCAATCTTCAGATGTGAAAATGTAATGACTTCATGAACTGTTTTACTTCATATAATATATTCAAAACAACGTTTTTTCTCTTGTGAAAAAAAAATGATTAATGTTTATCACTCTGCCTTCAAAACTAACGATGCTGGTCTATGTTGCTGGTTTATTGATATGGTCTGATGGTCTTTTTATATTTTGGACATATCACACTCACATGATTAGCGTTTTTCTCTTTTCAAGGATTTTGGGTACTTTAATTTGTATTTGGAACAATGGACGTCGGTGCTCTATCTGTTGCTTTACTATTCTACATACTGCTATTTCACTTTCTTATAGATGCCTCGGGCATATTTGGATGCTTTCTCGGATTGTCGATAATCTCCATGTGGACCGTTACTGGGTTTTATATCAAGTCCCTGTATGTGACATGGGGTATTTTTCTATCACTGTCTGGGGTGGGACTTCCACTTTTCTGGATGCATATTTGGGTTCCAATATTCAGATGTGAAAATGTAATGATTTCATGGACTGTTTTACTTCATATAATATATTCAAAACAACGTTTTTTCTCTTGTGAAAAAAAAAATGATTAATGTTTATCACTCTGCCTTTAAAACTAGCGATGCTGGTCTATGTTGCTGGTTTATTGATATGGTATGATGGTCTTTTTATATTTTGGAAATATCACACTCCTCACATGATTATGATTAGAGTTTTTCTCTGTTGCAGGGTTTTGGGTACTTTAATTTGTATTTGGAACAATGGACGTCGGTACTCTATCTGTTGCTTTACTATTCTACATACTGCTATTTCACTTTCATGGACTGTTTTACTTCACTATTGTAGGGTTTTGGGTACTTTAATTTGTATTTGGAACAATGGACGTCGGTACTCTATCTGTTGCTTTACTATTCTACATACTGCTATTTCACTTTCATGGACTGTTTTACTTCATATAATATCTTCACTTTCATGGACTGTTTTACTTCATTGTTGTAGGGTTTTGGGTACTTTAATTTGTATTTGGAACAATGGACGTCGGTACTCTATCTGTTGCTTTACTATTCTACATACTGCTATTTCACTTTCATGGACTGTTTTACTTCACTGTTGTAGGGTTTTGGGTACTTTAATTTTTATTTGGAACAATGGATGTCGGTACTCTATCTGTTGCTTTACTATTCTACATACTGCTATTTCACTTTCATGGACTGTTTTACTTCACTGTTGTAGGGTTTTGGGTACTTTAATTTGTATTTGGAACAATGGACGTCAGTACTCTATCTGTTGCTTTACTATTCTACATACTGTTATTTCACTTTCATGGACTGTTTTACTTCATATAATATATTCAAAACAACGTTTCTCGTCTTTTAAAATTTTAATTTTTTTTTTTTAAATTGAACCCTCCGTCGGTCTACCGACGCCTTGTAGACGTCGGAACTGTGACAACCCAGAAACGTCGGAAGAGAGACAGTATGAAAACGTCGGAAGAGCGATGGTCCAAACGTCGGACCACATATCGTCGGCATTGCGACATCTTCCAGACGTCGTGGAAGAATGCTTCAAAAGGCCTCCACTTTCCCATGACATTCCCTCAAAACCTCCATTTTCACCACCTTTTTCCCCTTTAAAATTCCCAACTAATTCCTTCATCAGCCCTCCATT